>QVNW01000442.1:0-33056 GCA_014825475.1 Pseudomyrmex flavicornis | reverse complement strand
CTAAGATAGTGGCGATCTTGATTCTTCCTGATTGATTTAAAATATTCTTCTTTTTTAAGAAAAAAGAAGAATAAAAATGCAACTAAAATTGCAACTTTAATTTCATATTTCTCTAGAAAAGAAGGAATCTTGAAAGAATGGCGCAAAGGAATGCAAAAAACGTACGTGCTGCAAAAAATTGTAGGAAACTGTGCCGAGTTTCGGTAAGCTTTAACTCGTGACAGAATCCGTGACCTGGAAGCGCGCGAACCTTCCCTAACCCGCTTTGGGTGGATTTAATTAAAAAGTTTCTATGCGTCTTCCTCTATTGAAGTCGCGTACAAGCGACCGTCAATGCGAACAGAATGTTCGACAATAACACACGTATGTGACGTATCATATTTCCATTTTAAATTGAGAAATAAAGTGTAACGTCAGAGCGAAGACGAATGTGACAACTACGTCTTCTATCTTATATGCAATACGTACGTGCGTCGACACACGTATTGCATTCGCAAGGTCGCCGTGAGCCAGTTAGAGAGCAGCTCCTCTTGCCGGACGATTTATTATCTGGCATCTCTCTGTTCAATGATATCCGACCGCTATTCCCGAGATGCTGAATTATATTCATGAATTTCGCAGTGGCACGCTCGATCGCGCGCTATTCCATTTATTCGCTAATAAACGCGTATGCCGCACGTATGTTACGTATCGCGCATCGTGTTACGCACGTCACGAACGCGAGTGCAAACGCGCGTATAAACCTATCGTTAACGCAATATTGCTTATCGCGGCTTCTGATATTTCATGTTAAAAACGCGTTTATTTTTAACGCGTAAACAAATGTTGACAATGGAGATAAGCGGTTTTAGCATCGACGACGGTCAAGACGCTACGCGTCTCGCGTGCTGATCAAAAGTCTTCACAGCTCGCAGAAAAATAAGATAACTGTCATATCTTTCGGCTCTTGACACTTCAGAAGAAGTAAAAACATTATGTAACGTGTTTAGCGTAACCGTGTGTAGTCACAAGCAAATCTTTGACGCGTTCAAAAAAAAAAAAAAAAAAAATCAAGAATAATACACAGTCTTTTTCGTAAGAAGATATTTTGCATAATTTTATTGATAAAATATTTGTGCATTGAGACCGTAGACGCGAGTCTTGACTATAAAGAAGACTTTATAGAAAAGAAATATCCAAAACTCAAGTTAAAATATTTCACGATTCTTGATTCAGTAAGGAGTAAAGAGTTTGAAATACGTTGTGTATGCATGTATATGAGAGTCTTTGGATTTTTTAAATGAGAAATATAAGAAAAGACAAAAGAGATCAACGATGTAAAAAACGAAAGAAGAAAACTTGTTTTAAAACTTCCGAAGATCGAGACGAGTACACTTAAGCGCGCGTTAAAAATCCGCGAGTAAAAAGGTAAAAAAGGACATCTCTTCTCTGATAAGCGGAAAAGTGCTTTTCCTATAAAACAAACGCCTTCCGAGGAATGCGAATTACGAAAGAAGACGAGGTGTATGCTCGATATCTCGCGCGATATAAAGGAGGTCTCGAAGAACGTCATTCTCCGCGTGTGCATATGTGTGCTTTCCGCGGAGAGTGTTGCAGCGCGAGTTCGCCCAATCTCGAGACGCTCGCTCGCGTGAAGCACTCACAGCAGCCAACGGAGGTGTACTCGGGTTTGACAGCGGCTTCGAGCAGCCCTCGAAAACTCCTCGGACGACATTCCACGGCAGCCCACTTGACTCCGATGCGACGTACACTTACGCGTACGTACGCGAACGATGCGTGTGCACGGCGCTTCGCCGCCGAGAGAATACGAGAGAATCGAGCGACCGCTCTTAACGTTCTCGTTCAATCGGTAGATCGAAATCTTTCTCTTGAGGAAGTTTTTTTAAATCTGGTTCCGCGGAATAATTTCAGGCCACGGAGGCGTACGAAAGTTTCTCCAGAAATATATGCGCGATGCGTCAAATATAAAAAATTTATATAAAATGACGATGTAGTTTGCAAGTAAAATGCCCCTCCCCCTCCCGAAGTTTGTTCGCGTGAATTTAACTTTTTCGCTATCTAACGTCGCGAAAAATTCGCAAAGCTTTGGTTTCTCAAGGAACGCCGACTTGCGCTCGCGTTGCATCGCCGCGCGGACATATACAAGTACTCGAGTGCACCCGTTGATCATGTCTCTCTATAATTGCGCGCTCGGTAACTCTGTATACACGCCTTTTGTCAAATCAACTTACTTAATTTATGCACCGATCGCCGCGCTGCAACTCGCAATTCATCGCACCCTCTGACGTAATGTATACGCGCAAACTGTCGTGCCGTATTCTGTTCGATGCTTCGGGGGACTGCGCGGCCATTCATTAGACTTCTCTATCAAATCCATTCAGCCGCCGGGTGTTAATAGTCTAGATTAATAGCCGCAATGTAACATCGTGTGTGTCTTGTATTCCTTTCAGAAAGGATTGATTTTTATTCAAGCGTACTCAATTCTCAACAGCTTTCTAAAGTACTCGAACAGAGCGAGAGAAATATTTAAATTCTAAAACATTCCAGTAAGACGAAATTTTTTTTGTGCAAAGATAAGTAAAGAATAAATTCATTCTAGTTTTGCAAAATTATACGTTATAATTCACAAAAATCTCTTAACTTCTTGATTACTTGTACTTTGACAATCGTGCACTGACACCTTGACATTTTCATGAAAGATTTGCTCTGGATCGATCAAGAGATAAGTGTGGGAAATCTGGCGTTCCATATCGATCGTAAGTCACGATACAAAAATCTTTTCTCTCTCTCGCCTTCTCTCTCTCTTGCATCCTGCACCAGCTGGGCAAAAGCGATAGCGGCGGTGGTATATAGAAATGCGCCGACGGAAACCGCAACGAAGCATAAACGGCGCCTACGTGGGCGCCCCGCGTCGCGGCACCGCGCGCGATAGTTGGAGCAAGTAATTATTATTTAAGTGGAGTATAAGAGTGCACAGGGACTGGTTGTGCATGCCAATTAATAGTCGGCACTGTCGCCGCGTGCGCACCCGATCGCGGCCGTCCATCTACATATCGGCAGCCTACCTACGTGCAACCGCCGCGATAGCCGTGTGCGTACAACCGGGACGCGCGTACACGCACGTCGAAGGGATATCGCGCTATTTTTCCCTTTGTATGTCTTTGGCGACGTAACAAGGCCGTCGGTCGCGACACAGAGGTGAATTTATGTCGCGCAAGAAAGAAGCTGGAGTCAATTCGAGTCGAACGAGAGAGATTGCACGATCTGTGCGTGACGCGTATCAATAAAAGCCACGCGCTTGCGAAAGAATCTGCGATTTTCGATATTCGATACTCCCGAACTTTCTATCTGCTAAAAAAAAAATATAATAATAATGTAATTCAAATTCGCAAATTCTCTTGTCTGTCGCTTATGATTTTTTCTCTATGCATTTCTTTTTTTGTTTTTTTTTTTTGTTTGATCGGATCACACGGAAACGGGACTCGCGCAAGACCTAATTTTAAGAGCGGGACTAGATATCGCACCGAGTTTTACAGATGTCAATCACTGTCTTTCATGTTTTCTTGTTGGGACATGAGTTCGCGCGAAGTAGGCGGGTGGTAAAAGCAAACTCGATGTTACTGTCGTCGTGTGACACGCTGAGAAACACCTCGATCTCGCGGGAACGCGAGATATGTGTGTATAAGCCGTAGTATTGTCGTACGTACGCTGTTTATTTTAAATTACGCGTCGAGTTTTGCAATATAAAGACGATGTAGACGTAAAATGTTCATACGCCTGTCTTGGCGAGAATTGTAAAATTCAATCTACGTCTTGTATTAGGTAAACGATTTTACGTATCACTGTATGAAACAAATGTGATTCTTTCTTCGTTTTCGGAAAATCAACAAAATAATGTAAAAAAAAAATAATTACTATAGGAAATAATAAAACTTCATACTCGTATAAATTTAAATGTGATGTGAAGATAAAAAATTCTCATTGTTTCCATTTGCAAAAAGAAAAAACCTAACGAAGTATTGTATATCTTTGAGAGTGTTTGTCGATTTCGAAAATGAACTTTATTTGTTATTATTTTTAAATAGCGCTCTTTTCTGTCCATCTTGAAGAAACAAGTTTGTTATTCTCGTTCTAGTCCCACGGATAAGCATAAGTGAGTCGTAAGTAGATACGTTCACGATCCGACGTACATACGTTGTTTATTGTCCGAGTGGCACATTGAAACAGATTACTTCCTGCTCAGTGAACAAATACCTCTTTAGACCCCCGCCGGTACGGACGATGATGACTGCGCTATTGCGCCAGCTGTGCGCGGTTCTTCTCTCCTCCGTTGCTGCGACCGTATAATTCGCGCCTCGCGCCTCGAAAAAAAAAAACAAATTACGAGAGATCCTTTTGCGACAATCGATTCATTATGCGAAAACATGAACAGATGCGCATTTTCGCGATGATTATTAGCACGATTATACGTGAAAAAAAACAAATTAATAATGGATATTCATGAAAATCAGCATCTAACGATAGTTATAAACGATGAGAAATATGCGTGAGAGAGTCTGTAGATTTCACGACGACGAAAACACTACTTCAACGTCGAGCCGGCAGGTGCATATCTAAACTATCGTCGTATAAATGTTGTTAAGTAACTGTGAAAGAGTGTGCATCGATTTTATTGAAGCGAACGCGCGGTACAGATCGCTATGGCGACCGTCGGCTCATAAATATTCAGTCATCATATCATCGGTCATTTGCAACCTCCGCGAGACGCGTGGCGAAAAGTGCGCGCGGATCCGTTATCGAAGACATTATAGAGACTTTCTCTCTCTTTCTCTCTCTCTCTCTCTTCTCCGAGAGAGTGTGGTAATGTTCACGCGTTTGCGCGCGTTGAATAATAAAAGGAAGACACGATGACCGCGGCCGCACAAAAACGCAAGGCTGCCGGAGACGCGAGGACCGATATCAAGTTCCGTAGGCGGATAACGATAGGCCGCACTCGATCTCTCGCGACAACCTGCACACACGTCGCGATCGACGGTCCTATAAATAAGGCTGCTTATACGCTACAAGATAAATCTCTCGGTAACGATTTGTCAAGGCGCGGCGCGCGTGGCTGCGATATACACGAAAATCTTTTTTTTTTTTACACGCGCGACATTACCGCGAACCCGGACGACGTATGTATCGACGCGAGATATCGGTGAAATCGTTTCGTCACCGGAAAAGCCGCGAAGTTCTGCGTGTGAACGCGACAAAAAAAAAGAGAAAGAGAAAGAGAGAGAGTTTTATAGACGGAAAAACATTTCTCTTTCGCAATTCGAATGTTATTTGTCAACGAAATACACAAAGACTCGAAAAAATATCAAAATTAATTAAAAGAGAAAAAATACTTATGTATTAATTATTGAAATTTTACATATATATTTTGTACGGAACGTATAGACAAAAATCTTATCCCGCATATCAGAGATGGAACAACAAGAGTTTAGGAATTGGAGAACCATATATGTATTCTCTGCGCGTATCCGACGTATATTTGAAGAAAATGCATTCTCACAGTGTAAATACGGGCTCGAGATAAGCGTACTCGGCGGATTCTAATAAAACGCGGTGAAATTCGCCTAGAGAGAGAGAGAGAGTGAGTGAGAGAGAAAGAGAGAGGATCCCATTCGGGAAAAAATTGTTCGGCGAAATGTGTTCACTCCGCCCATCGATATGAAAACGACAGATAGAATTGACGGTGGAGGTCTCACGTACTTCGTACACTCCGACGCAACATCGTAAATATGATACGATCACGTTGACGCAGCTATGTATGAAAATTCTCAACACCTGCGGCTGTGGCTGTTACGAGTAATCTTGCGCGAACCCGAAAAAAAACTTTTACTCACGTCGCGGAGTACATCTCCGGCTGCCGTCGTCGGTTCTATCCGAACAGAAAACGACAAGATCACGCGCGTAGAGAGGCGGAGAGAGAAAGATAATCTCTTCGCGAGAAATTTCCCGATGAAAGATCTTCTCGCGATGAGAGCCGGGCGAGACTGTGTCGTACATCATTTCGCTCGTCGTCTTTCGAAGCGCTTAAAAAAGAAGCTCGCAGATTGAAACAAGCGAACAGAGAGTAACATCCGTGAAACATCCGCGTTATTTAGAAAGTTTTAATTGAAATATGAACGTCGTGTCAAACGTTGCCGCTATAACCTACTCTCTTCGGCTGTAATTCAAATCTCGACAGAGAGCTTATTTTTGTGAAAATGTCGTTTCATCCGAGTTTCCGCTCAATAAACGGGCGCACTTACAATTGAAATTGACATATTTTCCAACTGTGAGAAAAATATATTCGATATTTCTCTGATGGCAAAATAAAATTATCTACATCAATTTTCGCGCGTTGTTGCATTCGTTCCTCCGAGTCGATGTATTTGCGCGGAATTTTATATTCCGATGTTTTTATTCTCCCTGAATATTTGCGTTACAGAATCACGAATGCAAATCGGTGGAAAAATAAAAAATAAAAAAATTCGTTATCAGAGTCGGGGATATTACGAGACGGTGCGTGGAACAGAGTATTTGCAAGCAAGCAACTGTCGCACTTTGCGAAAAACCACACGAACGTGTGGGTAGCGGCTAATAACTGACATTCTATTAATAGAAAGCGCTTGGAGGTGTATATTCCCCCTGTTCCACGGATCGATTCAACGATGGAACGATCGATCGATCGTTCATTCGATCGAGGCTAGCTCGACGATCTCGCGCGACATTCATGTCGCGTGTACGTATGTACGTATGTACATACAGTTACGTGCACGTATGCACGCGATCGCGCAATATACTTCGCGTGGGTGGAACACATTTTTCACGATCAGTTTGCGAGTGTTCGTCACGCGCGTACAACCACATGAGTTGCGCTGATAACGCTAATTTTAAATCCATTGATCAGCTGAAATTGTATCTCGCGACCTGATAAAAAGTAGCGCGGATTATCTTTCTGTCGCATAAAAAAAATTTATATTGTGGATCCTCCGATAAATCTCATTCTCTTTACATACATAGT
Source organism: Pseudomyrmex flavicornis (assembly GCA_014825475.1). NCBI lineage: Eukaryota > Metazoa > Arthropoda > Insecta > Hymenoptera > Formicidae > Pseudomyrmex > Pseudomyrmex flavicornis. The sequence goes on along the minus strand of QVNW01000442.1, from coordinate 26,005 downwards.
AAATTTATTTATTTGAATTTAATCGCATATTATAAATAGTCAAGAATTGCTTACTAGCCGAAAGCTGAATTACATTACATGCGCATTAGCGTTTGAAAAAGTAATAAAACCAAGTTAACGTCCTCAATTAATGATGCAGGAAGAATACTTTGCACTCCACTGCTTTCGTTGCGAATAAATTATCTCTGTGACTGTTATATATTAGTCATGTGGATTAAATTAACCACTTAACTTATTGTCAATCGCGAGATATGCAGATAAAGCCGCGAGACGACCAGTCCCGGAGAAACTAGTCTCGCGTACATCGACTACTATCTTTTCGATATATAATTCTTGATAAACGTCTCGAGAAGCGGGTGTAAAATCACTCCAGGCGGGGAACGTCCGTGCGCGAAAGTAACGGACGCGGCGAGCAGTCTCGAAGACGCGAACACGTCGTCGTTGTCGTCTTCTTTCGCGTTCATCTCCTTTCAGCATCACAGTCCGGTCCGATTGAGATAACCGGTATAGTAGTAGCTCGGTCACTCTAGCTCGCCGCTATACTCGAGCACCTACCTACACACGAACTGGTTCTCGAGAACGCGTCGCCGTTTCCTGCTCCCGATCTCCATTCCGTTCGTCCCTCTCGTTAAAAGCGCGCGTGTACAAAAAAAAAACGTTAAAACATGTGCACACAAATATTATTAATGACGTGTGCGTTACGATACAAATTTCGTGGGACAAGTGGGTATTTCCTGTTCTATGCGCTCAGCACGTTCGTTGCTTTTTTTTCTTTTGTATTTTCTTCTTATTATCCTTTCTTTTATTTTAGTCTCTTTATATCAAATATGTCGAACGACTTTTCTTTAGGAAAGTTAGAAGGAAAGTTTTTTCTTTCACCGAAGAGAAAGACTAGAGAAAGATGCCGCAAAAAAGCACTCCTTCAGCCCTGAAAGCGCCGTTAGTCTCTCTCACCTCAGCGAACGAACCTGTAATTTGTATATCATACAAGTCGTCCCGCGAGTGCAGTTTCGTGCGAAGGAACGATTCGCGTACCTAACGCGGTATAACGAGCGCGACCGGCGGGCAAGTCTCGCATCATTCGATCTCGCCGCGGATAAAATAAATCGCGCGAACACGTTTCGCGCGACGATGATTTTCAGAAATAAGTAATTTCGTACTTCCCGTAGCGCGGCAATTCCACACACGTGATTTTAATCGCAAGACGTATAATAATCTCGCGCCACATCACACCGGAGTGTGATTTTGAAATCGTCTAGTTTTTATATCCGGAGCCGGTCTCACCGACTCCGATTAAACTTAATCGGCCGATGAAATTCACGTGTTGCCACCTCAAAACTGGTCGCGTTTAATCTAATTTCTTAGCAGCTGTCAAGAAAGTTCTAAGTCTTGCAAATTGGCAATTTGTAAATTTAATTGGACGAATAAGTTACTATGGTGGAACCTTATCTCTTTGATGACGTCGCGCGCTACATATTATTGTTTAAGATTTCCATTTCGTAACGGAACACGTGAGATTTGCTGTACTTTAAAACGTCAGTATTCAACAGCGACAACGTTGAAATACGGCTTGGTAGAGAAAATAGTTGCGAGAAGTTTGTCGCGAAAATTAGTCTTTGCACGCAACGCACTTCTCTGCGGACCCGTAATAGTACTTACGAGCATCCCGTATTGTGAATCGATGATTCGACTTTTTGTCCCGATCCGCTTAGCAGCAAGTAGGCAACTGACTCGGTTAGGAATCGGTCTTTCGTGTCGTTTGACGAGCGTCAATGAGACGTGGCCGTTACTTTCTCGTCGTTTTTCTTTCGCGAACCACGTCGCAAAACAAGAAGAGAAAAACTCCAATTGAGCTTTCTCGGTTAGCGCGTGGACTCTTTTCTCGCGCGAAAATGTATCGGGTCCGCTTTTGCGGCCGCCGTACGTTATCCAATTTGGCGCGTCGCCAGGACGTCTCCTGACATTAGAAACTGGCTGTAGCAGGACGGGCGTATGGTGCATTGCACTCTTCTTTAATTGTAGGTCCGTGTTGTGTCTGTATGATGTCGTCGTCGACGGTGCGAGCGCGTCGACGTCGTCTTGCAAGACGCGCTCTCACCGCGCAAAGTCACTCGCCACCGCTTTCAACGCTTTATTTTCTCCTTCCCTTCTGTTTTATCGCCGTTTATTTCGCCACGTGCTCCGACGCGTTTACTCCCGAACCCGTTCGCGAAAAACGATCGAACGAAAGGCCTCTCTCGTTTAACCGCAAATATCTCGTTAAACTTGATCGATGATTGGAGAAACTTTATTCCCGAATGTGTGTCGAATAAGATTTAAAGTTACGGTTAAAAAAATATCCCGCACGATTAATCGGAAGATGATTACGGGATTCGAGCTTCTGATGGTGTTATAGAACTACACATAAAAAAAAATTGACAGACTTATTATTAGACTCTGATATATCATCAGTCTGATATATCATCATCCCGACCGTGAAATCGTAATTATTATCGCGTCAAAATGTGACAATTCAGATGCGATTTCATCATCGTCAAAGCGATCGAGAAAATATTTATCGGCACAAAGTAGATCCTCACTCCGAGCGTTCAGTTTTGATCTTTACGAAACGTTTTTCTAGAAGACGTTTTCTAGAAAACTCTCGTTATTGAAGTTGTTACTGACGAACAATAATGTGTTACGACGAACAATAAACAAGAACAAATTCTATGCTGCCAAACCCGCGACTAGTTATCGTTGTTCTCCAATTTCTCGGCGAAGATTGTGAGTAATTTTGATTTTACTACGAAAAGCCGAATATCCGAACAGTTCGTTACCCGCTTATTGCTCTTATACGTTAAAACTCGAACAATTTCGAGTATTCGCTTTTTAAATTACTGTGTGAGCTTGTCTTCTCACTTCTAATTTATGTTTAACTGGTAAAAGCGTACGTGTGCTTGAAACAATAATGTGTGTTTCTATAATAATACATCATAATAATATAATAATATATAATATTATCTCTTCAATATAATATTTACTCAGCTTGTTTATACAAATTTCTACGCAAACAGATAAATTTCACACAACAAATGTAGAGATTATAATTTATACACGCAACACATTTGTAGATAATAGCAGAAAATAGCTGCACAGGTTGTGTTAATTAAATAATGAATTAAATAATTCTATAAAAACATATGTATGAATACACCTATACAGATTTTGTGTTAAAGGACTTAAGCATTTAAAGACAAGTTTTGCAACGGAAATATAATATATATGCATACCGCGCTCCAACGACGACTTGCTGCCGCGCCACGTCGAAGAGCAGCTGAGAATAAGTCGTGACTCCTTCTTGTCGAAACATGCTGGTGTCTGCTAAATCTGTAACAACGAGACATGCGACTTACAGACACGCGAGCTCAAGAACATTGCTGCGAAATACGTTTTAGAATCTTATGTGTAATTTTGCGTGAATTTGTAATAACATATTGTGAAAGTATATTTTGACTTTTGAGACTGAGTGTTGAGAACGAGATCTTCGATATACGTAGTTTTGACGTGTTTGCTTCGATCGTCGTGCGAAACTACATGAAGGGAAACAATACGTGCGTTGCAAGAAATAAGTAGATAATCGAAGGTATGATTTCGCAGCGACTAGACAATCTTGTCTACCGTGGTTCAATCATTTGATTGAAGTGCGTATATCCGTTCGGAAATTAGTGTGAAAATAACTTGATATATACTGAGTCAGTTTCTCGCATTAATCTGGTTGAGAAAATTGTTCAAGACTACATATAAAAACGCCGCTGAAACGCCTATTTTTCTGCGATAAAACGTGCCTAATCAATAAAACGGTAGATAAGAATCTCGAGTAAATAGACAGCTTCTTCAAGTAGCTTGCGAAGTTTCGATCCTCAATCTGGGAGGTGAGAGAACCGGTACGCAGGTGCTAAAATTCGGCCTGAGGTGTCATAATTACCGAATCGAGTGTGTCGAAAGCGGCTTTCTTTTTTCGCTCCCTGTAGTTGTTTATCTGTAATAGCTTGTAATTCAAGTTAGATCAACACGACTCACACCTACGGGCGACAACACGAATTTTCGTCTCTTTAGGAAGGTCGTCTCTTCTGACTGAAACATCAGCAAGCCTCGAGTAGATAATTTGTCGGCAGCGCACAAACGCTATCAGTAATTTAATATTTTGTAACATGCTTTTGAACAATAATCGCCCACTTTCTCAGTCGCTTCAAGTTTTATTACGTGACATTCTTTGCAAAATTATTTCTCTCTTATTTACTTCAAACTATGGCTTGAACTTATTACGTGTCGAACTTTTTTGAGAGATTCGCAATAAATCATCAAGTAAATTATCAAGAGGCGTGTTAACGGTTTACGTGAAATCATCTATGACAAGAAAAAACGCGCGCTTGTACGTTCTCAGAGAAATTCTAAACATTGTCGAGGATGTACGAAGAAATTCTCTCGAGACAAGGACCACCCTGCGCGACGATAATTGGCGGCTCGTAGAAACAGAAACGAAGAAGCGTTTACCTCGATTTTCTTTCATGTCTTTTCGTTGACACCGCGTGTGCTCTTTGCATTCTTCGCGCCGATGTCACGCGTATGATATTCCGTACGCGCGCGGCGTATTCGAGTACGTGCGCTATCGAGATATAACGATCGAACTTACAAACCCGCCTCGTAAAGCAAGCCTTCGATCTTCAGAGCGGAGAAGAGAAGCAAAGGACGAAGAGGAAGTATATGCCGGTGAATGCCGACAGAAAAGGAAGAGCCGCAAAGAACATGCCGGGCGTTCTTCTTCCGTTGCTAAACGCAAAGCCTTTTTCCTCTCCTCTCGCTCTACTCACGCTACTTACACGTGTGGTAGAGCCACGCCCAGTGCATCTATTTTTGTTATATATAAAATACGCTCTGCGATGCGTTTTTTTTTTTAATGAATCGTTAAAGTCTTGTAAAGATTCTTCAGGTATTAAATATCATAGGTTTTACCCAGTATTTCGGTATATTTATAGAAACGTTACTCTCAAGTTTAATTAACTAATAGAATAGAATTCCTTAATTTAATAGAACTTTGACGCATTTGTCTTTTTCACGTTTGTAACGAGTTTTGCGTAAAACTCCCCTCTCAATCTCAGAAATAATTAATTACCGAAAACATCCATTACAATAAGTGAAACGCTGACGCGCGCACATTGTGCGCTGCATACGGCATTACTCAAGGCAATATTATATTTTTTTTCGCGCCATTATTTACCCGTTCTTAAATCGTCCGGTCGATATCACTTTGCGGACCGATGAATGATGGCAAGTATCAATCACTCGACGCCTATCACTTACAACGAACGAGTTGCGCTCGAAACTTTCAGTAGGCGAGACTCGTAACACTCCCACCTTTTACTGACCGGCGCAAGTGCACAGCTTCGTTTTATCAATTTTCCGTCTCGCGTTGGATGGCGGATAAATATTGTATGATAGAGGATAAATACGATCCAGAATGAAATTGTATCGTTGCGTCGAGAATGGGAAATAAACGGTGTCGTGCCGCGTCGTTGCTCACCTCCTGCCTTGTACATATATACATTTTACCTTCAGGTATTACATACTACAACGTTATAAAGTGATCGTTTCACGTCTCGCCACGCCACTGTGGATGCAAACTACCAGACCTAGCTATGTTAATACGGATAATTGCGTTACGCAAATTTTCCCTGCTTATTCTCTTTTTTTTTTCTTTCTTTCTTCTTTTCTTTCTGTCTCTCTTTTTTTTCGGTGCCGCAATTGCGCTACGTGTGAGGAATGTAATTCGTTATACTCGTATAACGTTATATACTCGCAGCGATAACCAAGCGTCGTGACCGGTAACGTTAGCAACCAAAGTAAATCAAACACATGTGGTCTTTAGAGTATATTTTATTAAAGATATGCGCACAATTATTTTATTTTAAGAAACAACAATGTCTATTCTTTTTCGCGTTGTTTTGATGATAAAATAAGATATCTGCACTTTTGTTTTTGTTTGAATAATAATAAAATCTCGCGCGCGCGTGTTTGTGTGTGAGGATACAGTATGTATAAGATACAATAAAAGCCGATTGCAAGACCGAGATTGACGCGTCTTAGTGAGTTCATTTAATTCAGCTTCCAATAAGCGGATCACGCGTCAAATCCCACTCGCGCCGGTAAAACACGTACTGTTTCAAAAAAACAGAGAGAAAGTCGAGAGAAAGAAAAAGAGAGAGAGAGAGAGAGAAAGAGAGAAAGAAAATGATGCTGGTAATCCTGAATGTGCGGGGGAGAATCCACGGGAAAGATTCTGATCTCTCTCGCGTGATAATGGAGATTACGCGATGAATATAAGGTACTACAAGACGGCGAGAAGCTGTAGCGATAAATTGCAGAATCTGATAAAGTTCCTCACTACAAGCGATATCATACATAAACGAAGGATGCATCGACGGGCGAGAAGCAAAGAGGAGAGAAGAGAGAGCGCGAGTGCCTTTACATCGAAGTGCGTTCGTGCGCGCACGCAATTTCGCGCGCGTACCCGATACGTCTAATTACTTACCCGGGCAAAGATCAAAGACGAGTCACGCGCGTATCAACGTGCGTTAACGTCGCCGACTTCAAAGAACGTGGTGGGTAATGGTGCCGGGCGTGTGTGTTGTACGAGACACGTCAACCCGCTTGAAATCACGGCGATTTCACTCAAACGCTTGTTTGTTCGAGGGAATGCGTGTCGACATCTCCGAGCCTCGTGCACTTACCACCGTCACACGACGCGAGTCCAAATTTATTTTTATCTATTTATCTACATTCATCTACATGTGGAATGCGCGTGTAAGATCAATCGCGAGACGCGGAGCGTCTGGGTGGTCGATAAAAACTCGATATCGGGGCAAAACCGTTATAACGTCGAACGAGGAGGAGTTTGCTGATTGGCAGAATATTAATATTAATTGGTCTTTGCAGTCTCTCTCTCCCTCTCTCTTTCTCTCTTATCGATACGCGATCTCTTAATTGCGCCTGCAATCGTTATACGTCGGTGCTTGGTCGTCGTCGTCGTCTGGTCGTCTAAGCCGTTACTTAACTCCGATGCAACTTACATCAGCGAACTGACCTTTTTATGAAGCGTGGTGATGATGATGATGATGATGATGATGATGCACAGAGACCCGGTCGAATCGATTACATCGTCTACTATATAACGTAACAAGGAAGATTAGATAGAAAGAATAGAGGTCGTGAGATAAACAAAGTGCGACATGCGTTATTCTTAACAATCTATAACGAAAGCACAGTTATATGTTTTTCGATTATCTTTTCCGTCAGTAATCGTTCTGTTTACTGCTCGTCATTAGTCGACTTGGGCAACACTCAGATTTAAAAACAAAAAAAAAAAGGTAACGTTTAGATTTTTGTAGGGCGAGAGATAACCTCACCACATATATCCACGTAGTAAAGAGTTAAGCAAATACTCATAGATCAATATTAACGAGCTTATCAGTATTTGTCTTCTTCTTTTGTGCCACGAAAAAAATTTTGTGTATTTACATTACTTATAAAGTTTCAGCTCGCACAAAGATATTTTTCAGACTCCACCTAAACGCAAATCCACGCTTAATAAAGTGAACAGAAAATAAAAAGCGCGAGTTTAAACCGAGATGCGAGTATATGTTTCCTCTTCTAAAACCCTCGACGATATTTTTTCTTAAAAAAAATAATAAAATCGTATACACGCGCCCTCACCGCGCGTGTATGAACTCTTCTTACGACCCGAGAAAACTTATCAGAATTTATCGCACCGAGAGAGGGAGAGAGAGAAAGAGAGAGAATTTAATACATGAATTTACAGAAAACAATGCGCGCGAAGTGTATAATAAATGGATCATGTGGCGAGTATCCCATCCCAAAATAATCCCTCAATTTTAACGAAGCTTCTCGGAGATCGAGCAGAACCTGATCGCCGCGTGTGTTCGCGAAATTTATTACGTGTTTAAAAAATGATATAAATAAATATACGTAATAAATATACGTAACACACACACACACACACACACACATACACACACGCCGGAATCTCTACCCCAAGATCTCTCTCAGAGGCGTGTTCGCGAAATTTACGATGTGTTTAAAACATGATAAATAAATATACGTATATAACACACGGCATGTGTTAAACTCGGAGTCGCCACCCCGAGATCTTCCTCGAGGAAAGGGTGAAACGATTTAGGCGACAACCGTGGGCGGATTGCGTCGCGTCGTCGCCAAGAATCATCGCGCGCGCATTATCAGATTGCGAGACGCGCGCGTCTCTCTCCCATTATTTACGTGCAGCACGGACGACCGTTTAACTTGCACTTGGCCGCGGCCACGTGGGTGGCTTTGTTCCGCGATAATCCCCGTTGATTTTCCCCCGTCTCCTTTCTTCCTTCCCCCGTGGCTGGTTTTTTCTCTCGCTCGGGTAGCCGCCAAATTGCCCCTCGCAAATAAGGACGGCGTCGATGCCTCGCGCTCTTGCATAATATGCAACCACACGCCTCCTTTTTCCTCCCGTCGCTCTTCGCCTGTGGCCTCCTCTTCGTCCACTTCGTTGAACTTTTTCCCTCGCTTTTACGAAAGAGAGAGAAGGAAAGAGAGAACACGTGGGTGGTTCGCGAAGAACCGATAATTTTCGAAATTGGCGCGAGAAAGCGGCAAAAATGTGAAATCGCGCGAGTGAATTCGTCACCGTGCGACACATGTGCTCCGAATACGCCGCTTTTAATAAAAGCTCACAGCGACGCACTCTTCGAGAGTGTAAAAATAGATTGAATTTTTAAATTCTTCGCTTTGTGTGTGTATTTACACACACACAAAGCGGATTACTTATGCAAAAAGTAGATTAGTTATATCTATCGTTCTATTTCAATCATACGAACGATCTATACGCGATGTTGCGCGATAAATTGAGTGATTAACGAAACGTTTGTGCGTGCGTATATGCAAACGTGTGTAAACTTCAAGACTTGATGCAAAAATCCGTCGATGTTGCTCAGAGACATACCTTCTCCACCAGACAGCTTGAAGAACGTAGTCACGAATCAGAGACGCGTTCGTTTTATCTTCGCGCAACTTCGAGGCACAGGAACTCGAAGAGTGATATTGCGCATAAGTAGGTTCTAATTGACGTACGATTGTGTGTATACAGCAAGTGTGCGTGTGTGTGTGTCTGAATATATAAGAATGAAATACGGCGATAATGATACCTTCGTTCCACGAAGGAGAGGCCGACGTACGCCGTGTCGTGCGCACGTGTAATTCAACGCACCGTGCGCACGCCTCGCGTTTATCTCCGACGGAAGATATGCGTCTCTTAATCGCGCGCAGATAAGACGTCGCCGGTGTTTGCTCTCGCCGAGCGTCCGCACGTCGTTCGGACAGCTTCTTGCACGTCTCTCTCTCTCCCTCTCTCGCGAAGAAGGACGTCGCTTTATTGAGCGCGTTTCTTCTCGGAAAGGCGAGAAGAACAGATTACACCACCACATCATACGCACATACGCACGGCAGAATCAATCCTGAATCTTCGTGAATCCTCGTTCAAACAAACCCCGTGTGTTCCAACGTTCTTTTTTTAACAAGATTAAAAATGCAGAAAATCTCCCGATTTTCGCGCTTTTTCTTTATCGCCTCTTCTTTTTTTTTTTTTTTACATTCCGACGCTTGCGATATATCCGCTGTGAGATATGAGTATGACGGATATGGCGCGGATGTTCGCCGCAAATGAGAAAAGAAGGCGAGAAGACGACGACGTCGCGACCGAACTCATAACGCGCGGCGAAAAATTCCAGGTTGCAAGATCGGAATTTTCGCTCCGCGCGCGCGTTTTCGCGTTCAATATCCGGAATAATCGTATCGTATACACGTCTGAATTTCCGTTCGATATTACTCAATCTCCTGTGGTGAGGAAGAACGAAACTTGAGATCGCGTCATCTTCTCGCGGGAGTATCGTCTTGCCAACATGTGCCGACGAATACTTTCTAAAGGAACGCTTCTTCGTACATTCATGGCGGTTTCAACGAAGTCTTCTCGCGAATGATTTATTCAATATCCTTGTTTCCCGATTGACGCGTAACTTAGTCACGTTCTCAGCACGCTTCGGGATCTCGTTAAGCTTCGAAGAGAAACGCACTTCGATTTGCAGGATCAGTATGCGGGAAGTTATCTGATAAAAATTTGAGCTTCCAGGGAGAAATCGTAAAAACGCAGTATGAATAAAAAATGCAGATGCTCGTTTCGTTCTTTCGTGAGATTATCATCGTCACGATGATCTATTAAGTCCGGCGATTCTTATATCGCGAGACGGCTCAAGGTCGTATCGCGTGGCTAAAAGTGCGAATAACAAGCGTAGGAAACGCGCGAGGTTATCCCCCTTTAATCTCATTTTGAAGCGATGCGAGAAACAGAGAGAGAGTTATGCCAGCCTGGTCTCTCGTCTTGACGTCGCTAAAAGACGTAGGTCGTTGAACATTTGGTTCGGTCTCTCAACCGAGAAATGAAAAATGTTCTCGCGCGGCATCTTGCAGCATCACGGAAATAAAAGTACTCGAGGTTTGTACGTTACACAAAACGGAATTTTCGCGTCAAAGTAGAAGAGAATAAATCGCGGATTAAAAAGTCATAAAATATTTCTTTTTTTCGATACGCTCCGACAGCCGAATCTATTACCACCTGGAACCGCCAAGTGGAATCCGCCAAGATTTTAATTTGTGTGTATTACGTAAAACGAAAAGAGATTTATCTGCAAGTTATATTGCGTTATTTTCTCGTAGTACGCGAGGCTCGTAAAAGTTTCGTGCGGACGTTTAGTGCTACTGAATAAGTAACGTTTTTTTAATCCTAGGCAAATATCACTCAAATTGCTACGGCGCATTTTATCATCCTCGTGGTAATGAAAGCCTGGGTAACGACAAGAGCGCATGTATTTTTAATCCTCTTCTCTTCTCTGTTTTCCGTTACTTCGTCTATCGCGAACTCTTTGAACGCGCACATCCGCTTGAAATGTGCGCATAAACTTTCTCTCGAAACATTTTATCCTGTCGCCTTTCTCTCGCAAACGCGCATCCGAATTTTATTTCAGATTATCTAAATAGCTTTTTGATACTTTGTTCTCACGGAATGTTCTTAAATGTTTCAAGAGACATTGCCAATATTCTCTCTTCGCAAATTTCTTTGCTCTTAAGACCACTTACCGTCGCGACGTCAAAATTGCCTCATTTCATACACCAGGACCATAACCCGCGAGTGGTTTTATATAACTCTCCGAGTCGCATCTCTCTCGGAGACGCTGCATCGTAACTTCTCCGATGCCTCGGATATATTCTTTCTCCTCCCGTCGCTTTTCTCGAGGAACCTGAATTATTACGCGCGCGCGCAGCCTTCGAGATCGCTCGATATCGCGATTTGTGATTCAGAACGCCGCTCATCAGGACGCAACTCCGGGCGCCGGCAAGGCCGGGCTAGAGAGCGCAATCTCATGCGCGCGCGGAGTGCATCGGCTGCGCAACCGAGTGCATTAGCTCTCGTCTCTCTCTTTCTCTCTTTCTCGCTTCAAACGCGCTCTTTTCCTCGAACGCATATGTGCGTGCGCGGTGGGGAGAAGCGGAGAGCTTCTCTCTGCTATACGCTCGTGATAGTGGAAGCTGCTCGTGTGCATTGCCGCGTCCTTCTAGTTCTCTTCTTCCTTTTCTTCTTCTTCTTCTTCTCTTCTCGTGAAAAGTCGATTCCGCAAAAGCAGTTCCACGTATGCGTTTCTACGTCCAATGTCATACGTATGTGTGTGTGTAACACGCAGGAAGATGCACACGTTCGTCGAAAGGATCTACACTTATAAGCGAATACGTGTGGGATGAGGGAGCCCCAGTTAGCATAACCTGATCTCGAAGGCCCCTCCGGTATATCTTCTGACTTCTTCTCTCCTCTTCCACCGAGACTTTTCTCCGCGATCGTTCCCTTCTGCGGTTTGAGCAAAGAGATATAAAGGAAGCGCGCAGAAGGGGAGAAGAGAAAGAGAGAACGAGGACGCAGATTGATGGCCGAGTAATGGAGCTACTATTCGCTTAGTTTTGCAAAAAAAAGGCACACGCAACAGAAACACAACAAAAGAAATGTACTACAGAAACAGTCCGTTGATCTTTACGACACACACAGCTTTCCGAATCAATGAGCAAATTCGCATAATAGACAGAAGAAAAGACGCACAGCGTGAAATGTTACTGTCGCATATGGTCCTTGAGTTTCTTTGTCTGTGACAGTAAAAAAAGAATTAGGTTCCCTTGTCTGAATAAACAATCTGCGACTAAAAACCGTGGACTAAAAACCGCAAGAGATTCTCATTAAATGATCTCAATAAATGTTATATTAAATTATTCTGTCAATTCTGTTTTCATAATACGCCACTTCGGAGTATTTTCTTGCGTTGCGAAACTCACAACACGTATTCCGAATTGATGATTCCTCTCGCGATCGTTGTAATGTTCGTTTTTGTCAAAGGCTGAAATCCACCAGTTTTCGACGTTTTTCCACAAATTGCGAGAGTAACGAAGCGCTTTAGCTATGCCGAAAGGGGGAAAACGAATCCTCGTCGGTTTTATGATCGGAATTGTCGATCGCAGCGATCTTTCCGATCGGCAGTGAAACAAGGAACAAGTTTTTTTTTTATTGCGCACCAGACCACAATGAAAACGGTCGTCCGATTTCTCGGAACGCGAACGCGCGGTGGCTTTGGCACACTGGGAATAAGAAGAGGAACAACTACAGCGACGACAACAACGACGATGAGCGCCACGACCGCGGTGGCGACGAGGGAGAAAGAAGAAAGACAACGGAGAGAAAGATCAAGAATAACGACGGGAACGTGGATACGGGATGGAACGGGAGAAAAAGGATTTGACGAGAAAAAGCGGAAAGTCGATGAGAGCGGATTCGTCCGCGGAATAGCGAGTTAGATAAGAAGCACGTACGTGGAGTTACGCGCGATCTCTCCGTTCGATCGGAGAGATCGTTGACCGATTCGCGCGACTCGGCGATCCTGGAACTCTCATTCGCATTCTGATACGATGCGTTGTCGCGTCAGTTTAAAGAAGGAAACAATTATCGTGTATAATAGTCTTCTTACATTTATATATGTTCGATACTTATCAACCCAAACTACAACGCAGAAGTCGCAAAAAACTGCGCTGCGCTCGAATAAATTCTCAAACTTGCGGACAATCTCGCAAGAACACGCGTCGTGTAAATTCCATTCATCTCGCTGCGTACGACGATCCTTTTGATCGAAGGTCCGCAGAATGGAAGGTTGCGAACGGAACGAAAACCTCGTCCCAGAGACGAGAACGAGGCGTGTATACGCACTCGCATATTCATAAGCTGCATATATGATCATTGTGCCTCCTCGATACACCTTCAGAATGTCGCTCGATACTCCCGCGAGATAATCTCTTGTAATTATGGACGAAATCTGCCATCTCCGGTCTCTCTCTCTCTGTCTCTCTCTCTCTCTTTTCCATTTTTATATTTTTTGCTTTCTTTTTTGTTTTCTTTTTTTTTTTTTTTTGTTTTTTTGGTTTTCTTTATCAACGCGGCTACCGCAATACGCATCGCGTGACGCGCGTACGTAGCGCGATGCTGCTCTCCTTCGCGGTGTACGCGGTAGCCGTTTTCTCCTTCTTCCCTTTCCTTCCTTCGTGTACACGAAGAATGCGTGACGCTAATGGACGTATCGGGCTTGTGTGTACGCGTTCCCCGCGTCAACTGCGATCCACGGGGTTCGCGGGAAATTATTTCTCGGTCCTGTGATCTTTTCATGACTGAGAGAGAGACCGTGTACGAACGTGGGAAAAACACGCCGGTTCCTTATCGCGCCTCTAACACACACACACGATCCACGATCAATCCTTTCCGCGCACGCTTCTTCGTGCATATAAACGCGCTTTTCGATGTTTTACGCCTTTATGGTATAATATTTATCCTCCGGATGACGAAGATACAACGATGTGTGTAATTTAGCCCGCTGTTTGCGTCGCGCGAAATATGTTAAGTGAAAATTTACGACGCTATCAGCAACAGCGATAACCTATTAGTCCACCGGGTTTGAGAAATTTTCTTCGCGCGTACAACTATACCATCGAGAAAACGAACTTACGGGAGACACTTACGCATTATTATAATTCAATTTGCGAAGCGAATATACATTTGCGTTTCATTTCGTTCATCGAGCTCTCTCTTTCTCTCCGCGGGGAGCGCGTCCCGCTATGAGAACGCGGCTGACACTTTTGAAATACGAGTTGTCGTGTCCTTAAATCAACAATTTTCACGTCGTAAACGCGATCTCGAACCTGTAATAAAGCGCGCGCCTTCGGGATACGCCTAATCGACGAATGTTACGACTCCGCCGAACAATTGCAAAATATCTCCCCGTAAAATCTAAGTTCCGAATATTTCAGCAGAAAACTGCTGTTCAGTCTGCGACAATTTTTATAGATCTATACAGAGAGATTGGACGAAATAAAAACTTCAATATTAAATTGCATCGCTAAAAATGTTTCTGCTAGAATATGCATCGTTTGTTTTTCCGAATAAAACATTGGAAACAAACAAATTTATTGATATCCCGTCTCTAACGAGGTACAAAATTTCAGATGTACTTGTTATAACAAAAGAGAATAAGATATACTTTATATCCTCTCGACAAGTGCTCTTCAACGATACGATTTCGACTTTCTCTAATTTGCCAATTAAAATGCGCTTCTATTCTTTCGAGTTTTCTCTCTTTGAATATCCTCAATATTCTTGAGTAATACTTGAATTGGCCGAATTGAAAAAAATATGATTCAATGCCACGATGCACACACAACGCGTCTACCAGAAACCGCGAGGGTCTTCGACCTCTCTTCTCCTCCGCGTGTGCGTCTGAAGAATGCATCGCACGTACGCGGCTTGTTCTTGCGCGTAGGTAGCGCGCGCGGGGTTCCTTACTAGAAAACTACTGCCGGTTGCTGACTTGTAAACGTACTGGACCACTCGAACGTTGGCCTCGTTGCCAACGTGGAAAACGGCGGACAGGTATCAGAAACGTGTCTTCTTCGTAAAGACGCATAAGGAATTCTATCATCTGTACAAACGCAGAAATCGTCGTGCGGCGCGTGTGTAAGGTTTTGTATGTCACGTTGATGTCGAATTAAATTAGTTTTATAGAAGAAAAATAATTAAAACATTTCGGCAAATCAATATGTTTCGTTGTTTCTTTTGCACTCGATAAAGAGAAAGAGAGAGAGAGAGAGAGAGAGAGAGAGAGAGAGTGAAACCTGTCATTATGATTGTCATCAAATTGTCATCAACTGTTATCACTCTATGGAGTTGTGTTTTTCACGATTTACTTTTACGCTACAACGGAGATAGCGCGGCAGATCTTATCGGATCGCATTTGAAAGTTCCTTTAATTGCAAATTAACACTCGAAGTCGGGAATTATTAATGTTCGCGTCATTACCCGTCGCTGCTCGTACACAACTAATCAAGAATTTTTCACGCGCGACCTTTGATCTAGATTGGTATATTTTATGTCGTGTTATTATGGCGTGTCATATGGAGTTTAGTAATTACGAATTAATATACAACTCAAGATTTATTGGCGCGCGGATATCTAACAACTCGCTCGCGAATTTGCCACCTTATCTGTCTAGGCAATCCGCTCGGTGTGAAAACGACCATATACGAGTGCCATATAACGCGTTTGCGCGACTTACGTCGCGCGTCGTCGAGTGGACAAGCCGAGAACAAGATTACGCGCGGCAATTAATTAAGTGGCGTAATTGGCCGCGGCACCACACCGAAGTTTTTCTCCGCGCTCGTCCGTCGTTTCGATCAACCGCGCGATGTTTTTGACACGAAACGTCGGATTCCGAAATGATTTCTATAACAATGGCAAAATGTTTTAATTCAAACTCGCGATCTCTTACGATTACAAAACATTAAGAACATTACATTTTAAAACATTAGAAATAAAAGTATGAGAAGTAAAAGTAAAGTAATTTTGACAAACTTTGTTAGTTAAAAAATTTCTTTTTTCGAAATACAATTAAAAATGAGAAACGCTTATATCCGAGTGATATTCAAGAAAAATTGTTATCCGACGAATATAAGATTTCATCAACGCGCTTCAATGATCACGAACGACACGTTCTCAATAGTTAAGAACCGATAAATGTTAACACAGTCCACGTTATAGGCACATATTACGTTTACATAAATTACAGCAGGTTGTTCTCTCTCGCGTCGTGCGACGGAGAATTCATAGAGGGGAAAGAGAAAAATCGCGCCAGGCGCCACTACGCGACAGCGCAATGAATATTTGCAAATATAAATAGCAGCGCTATAACACTTTTCCGCGCGCTTTGCATGGGTCAGCGCTTGATCGGCAATCTAAAGTTAGATCACGGCTTGCTGAAAATAGAGTCACAAATTTATGTGCGATAATAAAGCAATAACCGAATCGAGATTTCAGTCTATACTTGTTTACGCTCTCGACACACTCGATCGACGGATAAATACGCGCGCCGGTTTTCTCCCGGGGGAGAAAAGAGTGATGAATGTGTTCGTGCAGATTTCACTATTTCTTCAATTTTTGTTTCGTTCGCCACGCGGAGACGTACTAGTTGTTCATTAGCGGCGCGTTTCCACTTTGAGCTCGTTGAAACACTATCTGACCAAGAAGGAAGAGAAACTAAGAATCGTGAGCATAGCCGCACACACATACGCCAGGGAATCTTTTTGCCGATCTCGGCAGTTGTTGAATCACGACGAAGACGACGCTTATTATAATTATTCGCGGAGGTATATTTACGACTTGGAATTGACCGCGGCCCCCGACACGTCTGCATCACGACGATCATTTATCGGCACGATCGATTGAATGATACGCAAGATTGCCGGGGTATATACGCGCGGCCGACTCGCGGTCAATTGCAACAACTTTATAGCCGACGCGGCAGCAAGTCGTTTATGGAGAGAAAGCAACGAAAATTAGCGACAAAAAAAAAAGAAAAAGAAGTCACACGTCACCTCGCGTTCGCGCTACTGTAAAGTTAATGAAAAAAATAAACGAGACTTGTTTATCGTTTTTTGTCTTCTCTCTTCCTGCATTAATTCTTTCGTAAAGAGAATTAATTGTGGAAAAATCGATCTCAAAACGGTTGCAATACGGCGAATTATCAACGTATTACATATACATTTACTTGTAAATATTTCCGCGATGTTTTATCGTTCAGTGTCTGCTTAAAAATAAATCGAAAAACTCCGTCATATAATTAACGTTTTAAACGTATCGCGGTAAGAACTTGAAACATCGTCGTACGGCGATTTCACTTCCGACAGTTCCGACACGTCGCGTCTTATCCTCGCGTCAGAGCTTGCCATCTCGCCGTGCGAGCGCAAGAAAATGCACCGTCTCGGCGTTGCGCAAAAGTTGAAGAGGAACAAAAACGAGAGAATCGGCGAAGAGTGAACGGAAAACTGAAGCGCGTGCGTTCATAGAACGCGTAAATGAAACGTTAGGTAATTTCGCAACGATTGCGACGCTGTCAATTCGCGAGAGAAGTTTTACGGCATTTTTTCACGAGCTATTGAAGGAAAACAGCGGAAAGGCTTTTTCTCGGTCATCCGACTAGAATATTCAAGTTGTATTTTATAATCGTGTTTCTTACAACCGAGGTTTTGATATAAGAAAGATGATAAAATAAAGTGAAAGTTAAACAATGAGTTATAGACAAGGTTGACTTTCGCGAAAATACAACGAATCTTACTTTCTACTTTTCTCGCGGCTATTAATTTCATTGTGACAAAGTGCTTTCATTTATGACAAATAAATTTTTTTTTTTTTTTTTTTTTTTTTACGTACTTATCACACGAAGTTGCGAAAAACTGCTGTGAGTTTTAAAGAGTTCGGAAGACTTCCAAAGAACTTCTTTTTCTTGAAAAAGAGCATCGATTCTAGAATATAACGTAATATGCGAAAATTACTACGCAATATATTATGTCTCAAAGCCACAGCAAAATTTTTGCTACATGTTCTTCTGATTTCTTTGGCTTTTTCTGAGTCCGCCACAGTGAAAAAAACGAATGACTGCAATCGCACGCATCTAGAGTGTTTTAACTCGAAACTCGTCGGAGATAAAGTCATTAACGATCGTAATGACGTCGTGACAGCATGGTAATTAAATAAAAACCTGATTAATATATTATATTCGCGTGCGCTAGCGTACGTGCGCTTGTCGCGCTTTCAGCTCACCTCTTTTTTATACGAACCGTCGCCGTCGATATATATACGGAGACGACGCTTTCGATTTCCCACGATTCAATAGGAAAGGCACGCACACTTTTTTTTAATCTAAGAAAGTGCGATTCGCCGCTCATTCGAGGCCGATGCGCCGCTTTTTTTAATCAGATGTTTTTTATAACAAAACAGTAGAAAAGACAAATTATGTTATCGTTTTTTCTCAACAATACACAGTATTGTATTAGATTTACTATCACGCGTTTTTATACGTAGAATAATTTTCCTTCTCGTACGAATTGAATTTTCTCCGCAACTTTTTATCCAACGCCTCGTTGCGTAATTACTTGCCGCTTGGATCGTAATTCACGACGGTCAATCTTAGTCATCGCTCTCGTCAATTTATGAGCGTCGTAATTGCCACGCGCTGCGCCTCGATTTGTTTAATTCAGACCCTCGCGCGAACGGTTCTCGTCAATCTGCGAGTAGAAATCGAAGAACGCATCGCCGATTCGTCGTGAGTGCGTGCGTGCGTGCGTGCGTCCGTCCGCATACGTTGACATTCCGCTCGCGTAATTACGGTAAACCCCCACCTCACATCCGCGGTTATCTCTTCTCTCGCAAACGTGCATCGCGAGCACGTATTGCAACAATTGCAATCGGTTTTACTACCTGAGGCGATCGCTCCGATGATTCCGATCGGCACGATCGCACCACGAGGCCGCCTGTAATCCGCGCAAAGCTCTAAATGTGCGTGGGTTGCATTTAAGCGGATTATGGTATTATCTGTTTAAGACGGGCGACAGTGTGTATCGACCGAACTGAACACACGGCAAAAGTTCTTCGAGTTTCTTCAAAAGTTTTCTTTGAAGTACCGAAACTCGTTAACGAACACGGTTCAGCCTTCGGCATAATCACTGTGTGATGTGCGCGCTCCCATTTGTTAGCTTTTCAATCAATTTTTTTTATTATGCACGTACCGAAAAGCTCGCGATTAATTCTGTTGAGATTGTTTGCAAGTATGTAGGTACATCTCGACACGAAACGACGTTTATATTCAAGACGAAGCGAAGTAACTTTTAGACATTTGTAAAATATCACGCGCTAGGCATATTAGTCAATAATATTAGTAAATTGAGGTTGCCACACTCCCACGTTCTGTCTTGAGTAAATCAACGCAAGAAAGTCTCTAGCAACTAATTCAATATTTGTTCCGAACGTTGCGCGATCATTATAGCAGTTTGTTGGATTAAATTCTCTATAAAAGATAATGTTTTGAAAGCAAGCTTAAGATAATTTATTAATAAAAGGAATAATGAAAGCAAGCAAAATCCGGATTTCTTTGTGCGCGTTACGTGTCTATGTCCGCGATTTCTCGAACCGTGTTTCCTTCTTGACAGATATAATTAAAATATTCTTTTGTGAAAAGAGCGTATTGATAATTTATCTCGGTTTCAAGTTCGGACAGTTAAGAGTGATTAATTGTGACGTGTAATTGGATCTACCGACAGAAGGGGAATTCTTAACAGCGGTGTGTATACGCTAATTACACGCGCGTGTACAAAGCGTAAATCTCAACAAATCACATGCTAGCGTTATAAACGCTGCAGTCCTTGGCGACGGCGGCGCTTCACTATGACACGCTGTGACAAAGCAACGCTCTGTGTTCGTCGACGATGTTAATTGAATAGGTTAATTGCCGGAGCGCGTTGCGACGCCGAGAAGCGGCTCTGCAGCGAGCCTTTTGAGAAACGTGATGAATCCACCGGGTCAAAAGAAAATCAGAGAGTGTAAAGTCGAAAGAAAGAAGAGTATAATTACACAAAAAATATATGCAGGCAAAAATATGAAGAAGTGCGCGACTAAGTCTAAAGCGCATTTCTTTTGCCCGAGCTCTCTCTCTCTCTCTCTCTCTCTCTCTCACAGGGCAGAATTACGCAAAAGCGAGATCTCCTTTCTCGGGAAGATCCCTTTACCTGGCGAATAACTACAATTCGTGTTAACCGTGGCGGATCGCCGTTGTCGACCTCGTTATTGGAAGTTTAACGACAGCTCAAGGCCCTCGGGTGGTTTTGAGAGAATATTGTAATATTCACGCGGAGTTTCCAAGCCGCCGATTTGGAAATTCAATTTACGATCGGAACAATTTGCGTTCTCGGCCCGTTCTTGCTCGCGAAAAAGTGTGTTTAACTTGTTAAAACTTTTATACACCCTCTCGAATAATACAATGCCTTGAGTGAAAAAATCAACTCGAATAATAATTAATCAACGAGTTTTTTTTTCAAAATACAAACTATTATCTATGAGAAAATTATTATACCTATAATAATTTTGATTTCACATCAAAATATAAGAGAAATATTTTATTTCACTTATAAAATAATCGTGATTATACCTGTCAGACGATGGGGAAGAAAATGAGATCCGTACTCTGCGTGAGGGAAAAGATATTGTAATTTTTATAAGAATGGAAGTGTATCTTTCGCTTCGTTCAATCTCTTTCCATCTTTCTCTGGCAGTTCGTAAATCTTTCTTTTCTTCGAGAATATGCGATCGCGACGGGAGCAAGTACGTGACCTGTCAGACGTTCCACATATGTACCGAACACAATTCCACCGTTCGCAAGAAAGAGAGAGAAAGAGAAAGAAAGAGAGAGAGAGAGAGAGAGAGAGAGAAAGAGAGCTCGGTATAGATATCGTGAGCACCTTGCAGATTTCGCGACTTTGACGAGTTATTTACGAGGTCGTTAATGGTCAGATATTATACGCGCTCTCGACAATCATTACGGTCTTACACGACTCTCGGCTTATGTATGTATATTGTAACTGGTCGAATTCAGAATGCGTGGTCAGCTCGATTGCACCTTGTTATTAGCCGTGCGCGTTAATTGAGACTTCGGTCGTAAAAATTTTAAGATATGTCCGCGATTCTCATCGAACAGACGCGTCACTTTCTCTCATATTCGCGCCGTAATGATACCCCCGTATGAAGATATCCGCACAGATCGAAACCGATATGCGTCATCCGCGATCGGCGACGATATTGATTGAGAAACCGTTCGCGAGAGAACACGATGACTTGGAACAAAACGGAAATCAAACGTAAATTAATACTCTCAAATATAAATCAATATCTATACTCTCTTTACTTAACTTATATGTATGAAGTATGTACGCGCATGATACAGCATGTGAGTTTCATGTTACAACAGTTACAATTGTTACAATTGTCAAACAAATTTTGTATTTTTGCCACTTTTCTGATATTATTTCTTCAATGAAAAAAGTAGATGTTAAAACAAATTTTAATATCTCTATCAATTTTGCGGCGGCAAAAATATGCGAAAGAGTAGAACAGAGAAGAAGAGAGATAGAGAAAGAAAACATTATGTTGCATAATATTCATACACATGCGCGCGAGAAAATAGATGAGACGATAGACAGGGAGCGGTTGGCTCTCCATCGAGATCCGACTTCTCTCACAATCAGTAAGAATGGGCTATATCGCAGTCGGACGCGTATAATGTTTTTATAATGACGGAGAAACGACCATGGGGTGCTGCCATATTCCTACACGCGGAGTTCTTCTAACGTGCGCGCGCGCGCGTCATGCAAAAACGTCGCACTCGGGAACGATTTATCGCGGTTGGAGCGAGACTCGTTGAGTTTCGTGCGCGCGACTCACGAGACGAAATTAAACCGCGTGGGCAGATTATTCTCGTGAGTCGCATAAAGGTGGACAGACATCCATGTTGAACGTGGGCACGCCTCGCGATGGATGGATGATACCGCGGGAATATCCGACGTAAAAGAAAATAACGACGTAGGTAAAAGAAAATAAATAACATCTCATCGCATACGAGCTGAGCCCTCGATTCTTGAACATCTTCGCGTGGAAAAATCTACGTAACGTAAGTAGACGTTTGAAAAGACTGGAACTGTGTTTTTGTGTCTCTTCTTCTAACTCTGCTTGGATTTGGTTTTAAAAAGTTTTTCCTTATCCGACGCACTTGTGCACATTTGCATCTGCAAATAGCGTCGAAAGATGCTTCAGATCGCGCTCTGTTGACCGCGCTTCTCCATGACAGGATAGAATTTTGCAACGCACAAAGCGTTTCGTCGTGAAATCTAGACGCGCTAATAGATGCGACCTTGGTGCCTCGCGCTTCCTCCGGAGAGTAGCTTTAATTAAGTTGCGAAGGTGCTGCTGCCGGCAACGTAATCGACGACGGTTTGTTCACGTTAAACAGCGTTTCGTATGTACATAAGGAATTCGAGGCTACGCGTCAAGAATCGCGTGCGAGGGCGTCATCGGCGAATTACGTAATAAATCAATATTACGCGTAATAGTATCCGACGGATCTTCTCCCTTCGAGCGATTGGATGATGCTCACTCGCGTCAAGTAGACATATGATAATTGCCGATTAGTGTCCTTGTTCCGAGAATATACTTCTCCTACCTTCCTGTTTTATCGCGTTTCTGGTTCGAGTTTTCTTTCGAGGAACGCGTCAAGAAAGAAACAGAGACGTTAATACAAAGCCGTTGCGTTCTACAAATTGACATGAGGTAGCTTCGATATATTTCGAGAGATACATATAATTTACATATTTCTTTCAATAGATGTAGATGAGAAAAACAATAAAGACGTTACATGCACGTGTTCCCTGTTACATAAACGTGACAAACAAAATTGTTGTCGCACACATGTGATGAATTTCGAAGACCGAAAGAAACCGATTTTTTTATTCGATCCTAGAAAGGTACGACGACAATCACGAGGCGTGCCACGAACAAAGAATCCTCGACATCTCGCCAGACAAAGACGAGCTTGTACATCATGTCGTTATTGAATTATAAACGTTTTTATAACCCAAAGGTTGCCTCTCTAATATTCGTTACTTTCGTTACGTTGTTAACATACGTGACACCGACTCGAGTGAAACTCGTCGAAAACCTGGACGCTTGGCGAAATTAAATTACAAGGTACGCAATACGCGAGCGTAATTTCCTTTCTCAGTATTTGCGCATTTTTGAGGCAAACTCGATAGAAATACGCGTCAAAATGTCACACACAGTTTCATTCCGTATTTAATCACGTTAACTATTTCTGAAAATTTCTTGCTGTTCTCTCTAAAACACCGTATGGAATATCAAAGCAATTTTGTAATACAAAAAACAATCGCTATTGAGGTCACATACGATATATCAATAAGTGTAACGCGATACATCGCTCGTCGCGCAATGACGACCAACGAAGAGGAAGAAGAGATATCCTTCTTCTTTGATTTCTAAATATCGCATCCATCGTCAGCGAGCCACGAGAACGCCTCGCTACAAATTTATCAACAGAGTTTCCTACCGTGTGCCACCCGTGGCGATTATAAATCCACCCACTGAAAAGAAGCGGCTGTGCCTCCGAGCTTGTATTCGGACGCGCGGGACATTGGTACTTAAAATTATACTCAGCAATAATAATATACTTGTGTGTAGAAGAAAAAAGTGCAAAGAGAGAAAAAGATGAGAGAGCGCGTCTCGCATTTTCTTTTAATGTCTGTAATTTATTCCGACTGTATTATAGATATTTATAGAAACATTTAGATTGTTCTGTTTACTTAACGAAAACAAGAGAGAGAGAGAGAGAAAGAATCAGATAATGATATTAAGTTTTTAAACCGCGCAATATACATGACTGTTCTTTCACGTAACAGTGTTATAAATTATCGAAAGAGATAAATGACTAAACACGATGCGAGTGAGGCGAAATACAAATCTTAAAGCAAAGAGCGCAAGAGGAATTGCACGTATGCGCGTTATCTTTATTTTTCCACATCCGAGATGTACAAATTGCTTTCTGGGATAAGAGAGAATCTTCTCGGTTCCCGTTTCGATTACCGCGAGTACAAATAGAGAAACAAAGATCGCACACGATTGCGAGGAAAACAGCGCGTTGCGCCGTAACGAGAGCGCCGTTACGAATGTGCGGTATTCACGAAAGCGACGGAGACCCGGTCTGCGGAATGAAGTCGCGATCGCGCCGGCGAGTACCTACGTGCGATCACAGCGCGATATGAAGCTGGAGGAGCTAAAGTAGAGAAATATCTTTCCTCGGTTTAACCTATCGGAGAGAAAGAGAGAGACGCGAGGTGGGCTGCAACGAGAGAAACTCGCGTACGCGCGGCGCGTGCCATAAGCGTCGCCCACGCGCAGCACGCGCGCGTAAAGGTTTTCTCCACCTTCGATTCTGTGGATACATGTACATGAACTTCTCTCCTTTTTAGACTTTTCGTCAAGCAGACGAGGTTTAAATTTTTAGTACGTTATCGCACGAAAATAAAATTCCAGTTTTGAAAAAATCGCAAGCAGTGTTTGTTTCTTTGTAGCGCGCAGATTTTTCTCTTTTATTCTTCTTTCTTTTTGTCTCTTCTTCTCTTCGCACCGGTGATATGTAAAGAAGCAACATCGTTAACGAGAAGAGGAATTATATTAAATAAGCCTCAGCTGGTTTAAAAGGCGTATCGCGATCGCGGATGAGCGTACTTAAGACTTAATGCAAAACGATCGTAACGATCGTATCGAGAGGTACCCGCTCGAGAAACCCGTTCTCGCGAGCAAATAATTGTCGCAATTTCCCCTCGCGCGCAGGCCAATGCCGTGAAGGAGATTCGCGCCCCGTCGATAGCACGCAAGTGCAATCAAACAAGAGCAACTCTCCACGAGAAGGAAACAAGCCGTGATATAACCGTTATGGTAATTATTATTGCCACATGTTATTGAGACATTAAAATATTAATGTTATTTATAATTGCGTTATGCAAAAATATTATCAAAGAATGTATTTGTTTGATCGATTGATTTAGCCAATAATTGCCAGAGTTCTAAAAGTAACGATCAGAGGAAAGACGTCAGTTCGAAGCTGGATGTGGTCATTTTCGCGGAAACTCGCGTGTAATCGGGAGTTCTATCTTTATCTTAGTATTTTTATAGTTTTAGTTAGAAAACAGTGTGAATCTTCTCGACTGTATGTGCTCATACAGCATAGGCACGGTTCCGGAGATATGAATTGTCTATGCAAACATCATAATATCGCATATCGATATATATCGCATATCGATATATCGATCTTCTTTTTGTTTCTAATTGCCGATTCCAAAGTGTTAAAATTTAATTAACTAAAAGTAATGTTATAATATTGGTTATGTCCGATAGATTATAGATGATCCATTCGACAGAATATATCCTCAATATTACATGAACTTCAGCCACGCATTCTTCCTTATGTGATAACCCTGACTGGAAATCACTTCACCCCCTTGTATCTCCGGAACCGTGCCTATGCTCATCTTGAAATTTTACTGGGATTAATGTTTCATCTAATAATATTATTTGCATGAAAAAAAGTTTGAAATTGAGGTCCAAAAAATGAGCAAAATTTGTCATCACTCTTTCTCAGTCCTGTAACTCTATACGGAGTTCCGGAGACGGAAAGGAGAGAGAGAGAGAGAGACAGAGAGACAGAGAGACAGAGAGAGAGAGAGAGAAAGCATTATTTATTGAGCGTTCCGGGATAGGATCCCCTTAAGCGCAATTACAAATAATATATAACATAAAGCTCATGTACAAATATTATATAGCAGAATAATCAATTCATAACAAAAATATAAAATATACACCAGGAATATAAAATTCAAAATAACA
>QVNW01000441.1:0-105796 GCA_014825475.1 Pseudomyrmex flavicornis | reverse complement strand
CTAGTTCCAAGTAAATTCCAAATCTTCGATCTTCATATTTAATCCTTCGAATGTTGCGTCAATGCCAGGATCGTCGTAATTTTCGTCCAGATCGATTTTCTATGTTTAACACATTTCACAAATAGATTTTACAGATAAAATAGTTATTACACACAACATATTTAAAATAGATCCGCACAAAAAATGTAAAAAAATACCTGTAATGCAGCAATTTGCGAAGAATCTCCTACTAGTAAGATTTGCGGTTCCTTGTCGTTCATATTGTCGATCACTTTGGAAATTTGAATTTGTTTGTCTTTTCCAAGTAGCTTTTGCTATGAATTTAATCAAGAGATCAATTAATTGCAAAGTACATCTACGTAATAGTATAAAATATTCAATATCGAACGATGAATTTTATCCATGTTACTGTACTTACAGTTTCTTTCACAATCTTTTTTTGATTTTCACTTTGACTAGATAATTCCAAAGAATTTTGTAAAAGATCGGCACCATCGTCGCCATCGAGTAAGCCGTGAGCTGTTCTTTTGTGCATTAGCAGCGTACTACTCTGCCGATATCTTCTGGAACACAGGGTACATGCGAACGGTCGTAGCGGTGCGTGCACCTAAAATCACATTTTTATAAACAAACATTCAATCATAGTATTATATTTTTTATCTGTGAATGATTATCACGTTATCGTTAATAATAACCAATGCAGTGCTTACAAGAACATGTTTATATAGACTAGAATATTCGGTAAATCTTCTCCCACAGTTTTCAACGGAACAAACGTAAGGCTTTTCACCGGAGTGAATCCGTATGTGATTCTTATAATTTGTCGCGCTAGCAAAAGCCTTACCGCACATCGGATGCGTGCATTTGTACGGCCGTTCACCAGTATGTGTCCTTATATGAACCTGATACATAGAGTTTCCCTTAGTTAGAATTTAGTTATTTATTCATATATTTTAAAACTATGCATATATGTTGATTGTTTAATGTATGGATGATGACATACCTTTCTAATATTGCTTGTAGTAAACGATCGACCGCAACCGTCGAATGGACACAGAAAGGGACGTTCCCCCGTGTGAGTCCTCACGTGTTTCAGCAGATCGCCGGATGTCTTAAAACTCTTGCTGCATGTTTCGTTTGTGCATTTGTATGGTTTTTCTCCAGTGTGCGTTCGCAAATGTGCTTTTAAACTATAACCGGTCGAAAAGCTTTTCTTACACTTCGGATGCGTACATCTGTACGGTCTTTGACCAGTATGGGAACGTTCATGAACCTAAAAGTAAATAGTAGAGAGTAGAATATTAATAAGCTGATGTTTTTCTTTTTTGAAACAAAAAAAATCAAATGTTTTTTTTAGTAATTTATAATTCTGAAAAATTCACTACTTTGAGATGATGAGGTGTACTGTAAATCTTAGAACATCCTTCTCTAGGGCAGGGATATCTAATTTTCACATCAGACAATTTATTAATCACAATCTTAGGATCCTTTTTCTTTAATTTCCCATCTTCAATTTCCCATAGATCGTCATCGACATCCATGTGGCTGGCGACCATGTAAGCTGCGCCATTGATAAACTCCACTTGTGAATATGTGTTCTCCACATTTTCAACAGTAGTATCTTCAGTCTGTACAAATGTAGTCGGATCGAGTTCCAGTTGAAGAGTCTTGCCATTACTTAATTCTGGCAAGCTTCTTAACAATATGGTATTTCCATTTTCAAATGTTTGTAATGTTTGTGTTTTAAGGTTTGAGTCTGTAAACACATCTTGTTTTTCATAATTAAACATGAATAATTACTATTATAAGAATATAAGCATTCTAAAAAAATTTATATTGAGATATCAGATAGGAAAATTGTCACTAACCAATATCACTGAGATTATTTGTAACAAATGCTTGAGTTCCATCAGGCAGTGTGATTGTGGCCATCATTGTAGAAAGCAACTGATCGTCCAGTATGAGTTCTTGCACTTGGTCAGCATCGGTTTCAGTGTCATTATTATTAATCATAACTGACAAACATTCTAATATATCTACAGAATTATCCTAAATCAAAAGTATATTAATATTAATTAAATAGTATAGCAAGAATCATATTCTATATAGATAAAAAAATTAATTATTCATGGCACTGAAGTGTCATCACTCTCGTAATAATCAATTGCTGTTATGAAACAGCACAAATAAAATAAATCGTTACATAGAGATCATCTGTGTCCTCGTACCTCAGACTCTTGCAATATCATTTCCTCTTCTTGCTTCGTAGTGTTATTTGGAAGATCCGTACTTTGCTGCGCCGACATAATCTCCTACGAATCCGCGGCAGCTGCAAACATACATTTCTCGCTGACAAACGTCAGACAAGCAGAGAGATATCCTATTACATATCTTGCTCGCAACTTTATTCCTTGTTTGGACGCGCTAAACAATGCCGCGTATTTTTTTTTTACGCTCAAATCGTGCATAGAATGCGCCGATATGTACATGGGAGGGCGATGTGTAACTTAACCCCCATAGCGACAATCAATCGTTCTTTGTTGTCATATCGAGAGACATTCCCGCGCGCCAATTGACATTTCGCGGGGAACATCGAAACACGCGGCATCGTTCTCCAGGAGACGCGACGTCGCCGCAAAACACGAGGACTCGCCATCTTCGAGCCGCGGCCGAGAAGACGAGCAGACGTGTCGTCGCGACGCACACGGAAATTTTCGCGATGACACGACGCGCGACACATGACACATGCACGCTCGCACGTAATGAATTGAAGTTCTGCCGAATCCCCGTACGCCAGTTTACACCAAAGAATCTTGGGAAATATTACCCATGAACTCGGCCGCCCGCGAAATCCTCTCGCGACTAGGCGCGCAAAGGACCGGAAGCGCGGCGGCAGCCATCTTGTCGCGCCGGCGAGCGCGCGCTCCGATTCGAACGTTTGAATGGCCGCGCACGAGGCCCGTGAGAATGTGTGTTGAAACATTTCGTAAAGTATTTATTATATTTGCGATATTAGAGAGTCGGACTCGCGCGTTCCAAATGCAAACCGATAGTGAGATACCCACATTTCGCATTGTATGTAATTAAGCAGGATTGATAATTACAATTCACACACACACACAATCAGATCGCATTGCATTTACATAAGGACGTCGCACGCGCAACACACAGTGGTAATATTGCAACAAACGCTGATGCAACATGCTCTAATTCGCCGAAATTAACTTGCAACTTGCTTAATTTCCTCTTTTCCACTAATAAAAATGAGCGGATTGTGTTAATGTCTTAATGAGATAAAAGCGCGTTGATATTTCATCGATATAGAAATACGCACATATGTAACAGAACGTTCGCATCAGCGATTCTTATTGCAAAAAATAGAGAGAACGTCTTTTTCGCAATAATTTCATATAGAATTCCGTGATCGACCCCCGCGGTTACTTCACGCGATTCGTCGTGACCGCGGGGACGAAAAATACGGCGCGTTGCGAGCACATTTCGTAAGCGCTAAATTCGATCGTGGCGAGCGCGATCCCAAGTCAAGATGAAAGTTTTGCTGTGTGATACGCTAGTCTCGACGGAGATAGATCCTTATTACTTTACTCTACTCAGGAACTTCCACAGAAGTTCGAACTACGCAGGTGGGGTACGTCTATACGTGGGAGGCTAGAAGGGGGATGCTGAAATTCATACACACACCGCGGTCGCAACACGTTCTCCATTCGATCTGGATCAGTTCCTAGCCGCATCCACGAGACGTCCCGCGATTTAGTTAGATTATACTTGCGAGAGTGCAAAGAGTTCCTTCGCCGGTCCTAATTTTGACGATCAATCGCAAAATCGCATCGATGACGACGGTGGGTGCAGTGACGTACTTTTACCTAAAAAGAAATTTGTGTGTCAGCCGAATTCCGCAATTCGTTTAACAGTGCATTGTGTAGCTGATTGTTCAGTTTGAGTAATTTTTTGTAATATATAAGTGCGATTATTACTAAATTATGCGCAGAGAGTAGTTATAAAATAATATTTCACAAGTCGCGCATTAAATATTTAAAACTTGAACTTTTGGAGCAAAATTTAAATTTTTTTACATAATTTTTCTATAAGATGTAAATTAATAAAGCTTTTTCTCGTATAGATTAAGCAATTTGATAGAAAAATGTTTAATAATAATTATATTAATTAAATATTAATATTTAATAACAATTACATAACACATATCTAATACATATATGCAGTATTTAAAATTATTCATATCTTATTATTTGATTTTTTTGCGTAAATATTATTCGTGCTGTCATTAAATTGTCTGTTTTGTGAAAAAATAAGTTTCACGGTTTTTTTTCTGAGACTTAATCGTTCCAATAATATTCAGTTTTATTGTCAGAACATTAAGAATTGCCGGGCGATATAATCTATTATAGTGCAAAAGTGTTACTATGCACATAAGGTTTCCGCGCCGTTGAATCTCAAATGCCGGATTCAAAAGCCGGCCGAGTGTGCTCTCAGGTGAAGGTGAGCGGAAAGGAAGGCGAAAGGGTGGTTTAATACGCATTGCCGAGCTCATGTGTGTATGTACCGAACCTCCTCCTCGAGGACTCGCACACACACACACACACACACATGTGCAGACACGTTTTGTCGAGGCGTAGGCGCGCGCGCTAAAAGTCATGACGGTGTATAAATGGTACACAGTATACCCGATGGAATGTAGAGATATAATGTAACTATACTGTCGCGACTACTACAAAAAATGTTGTACCTTTCAAAGCGGAATCTTGCTCGGTAGTCCTTATGAGAAAAGTGTGTCTTGCTCACCAGAAAAAAGACAATGTTTCGTAAGCAGGTCATCGAAATGACGTAACGCATTTTGACGTTACGTCAAGTTTACGTGTAGAAAAAATTACTATTGGAAGCCACGTTTCTGAGAATCTGAAAAAAAAAAAAAAGAGTACAATGAATGGAAATTTTGCAATTATGAGATATCGCGAACAAGAGATGAGATTTTCGAGCTCTCCATCCGGTTGGCAAACATTTCTATATGTTGTACGATAAAAAACGGTTTAGTTTTTTTTTTTTTTTTTTTTACATTGTTCTTCCGCGAATGATATACTTCAAGTTCGAAGATTGATCTCAAGGATAAGCGTTATGTATTTTTTTCACGTTACGAGAGATTGATGAATTCTGTGTACGTGTCTTTGACACACGGAATGAAGTTTAGAAACGTAGTCTCCTTGACACGTTTCATTAATACATATTTCGTACGGCTATTTTCTGCATCATAGAATGATTCATCAGAAAAAAAAAAAAGATATTTATCTATTGTCAAACGTCCGTATCGTGCCACATGAAAGACGTTCGCCACTTGGCTGCGCCTTGAAAATCGAGTAGCGCAATTCTCTCGGCGAGCAAAACGTGAATTCAATTTAAAATTGGATGTCGATATCACGTTTTATATAATTTATATGTGTAAATGTAAAAATAGAATTCTACGTATTTAAAATAGAAGAATCTCATTCTATTCGCTAACAAAATGTATCTTATGTGATAATATCACGATAATATCTTGAACCGCGCAATACGCGTATAATATCTTGTATCTGAGAAAACTTTCTATAAAAGCAGTGTATCGGGTTTCGGTAACTACGCATTGTGGTTTGAACGGTGTAATTTTTTAAATCAAAGGTTACCATTCACGGATATATTTCTGACGCGGTCTGATTAGAAACGCGCGAAGAGTAGAAGACTCCTAGCGAACGCTTTGTATTTTTATTTCATTTCAATGAACATTTGATTACCTTGTCAAGAAGAAATACATAAATTCCAAAGTAATAAAAAAAGTTACGTTTTTTAAAAAATTAATATACACATGAATATAAATTCTCGTTTACCTTTACATCGCGTACTACAGCAGAAGTTTACAATCTAGTTGTAACATATATTGCAACGTAATCTTGATCCGATCCTATCGTGAGCTAAGCATTATTTTAATTTCAGATAACAGTGCTGTTATTGCTGTTTCTTGCAATTACGGCGGTCAGTTCTCTGCCGCTCGCTAATGTGCATGTGAAATTTGTGTCACTCCCCAATGTATACGAGCACAGCATTACGACAGACGGTTAGGCATTAATTTGCGCAATAATATGTTTTATATTGCACTAGTTGAAATGTTTTAACTCGCGTTTCTCTTCTTCTCTCCAGGGGATCAAACGGTGGCCCAGAAGTCATTCATCTTGATCGGTCGAAGAAACGCAAAGCAATCCAAGGATCTGGGTGACTATTCTATTTTTACGCGATTGTTTTAATGCAGCTAATTACACAAATAGCATGAAATATATTAGTATTGACGATATATCTTTTTCAATATATACGTACGTAGCGAATGAAAATATCACTTACGTCGTTTTTTTACTTTTTCGTTTTACAGATTACAATTACAGAACGAATTTACGGCGGAATCACTTACAACAAAGAAGTCCCACGAATGCCGAATCTCTATGGCCTGTCGGCGTTTTTCTACCGCCAGTTGACATTAACGATCTCGGATACAGTTGGAACGAGGTGCGACGTGGCCACCCCGATATATTCAAAACGCAAGGTAAAGATTTCTCACAATGAAAATCTAGAATCCGTTTCGTATCTTCGTCTTTTATGTTTTCTATTACTGTACTTTTACGCTTTGAATAAAATAATATTCCAGAAGAAGATTCAAATCGTACATCAGTTACTGAAACAGTTAATATTGGGTTAACATTACGTGTAAAACTTGACAGATATGTATATTTGTCAAGTATAAATATTTATAATATATATTTGACAAGTTTCATATTTGATGACCCAATAGCATTTTGTGTTTTACATTTGGCGCGTAAGCTTTTTCATAACTTTGCATAAGTTTATTCCGCTTTGATTTGCAGAACGAGATCCGTACTTATTAACCGGTCGTGAAGCGATCATGGCGGTTAAATATCTCTACGGATTGGGTGAGCTTTTCTTCGATGATTATCCGCATGCAAGAGCGTTGTTGCGAAATCAAGAAGAGAGAAGACTGAACGGTTTGCACGGTCATGTTCTGAGCAGTCTGAATTCTAGATCTCCGTTTTATAGGAAAAACGTTAGGAGTAATTAGAATCGGGAGTGGTTTGATCGAAAAGTTTGTACATTTTACGCTCATGTTTCAGGCGGAATTATTTAAACTTCGTGTATATAAGCTTAATTTTGCAACATGTACTATTATATTTTGCAGTTATACTAAAACAAAATATAATAAATTGAGACTAAAAATACGTATTTTTGCAGAGAAAGAGCATAAATTATGCAAAGTGAGAGATCATTGTTTAAAAAATTCTTAACTGGTAAGATAATAAACGTATATATCAGTATAATTTAATCAGTAATATAATCAGTACTGCGTCAACGTTCCTTTGAGAAAATTGCTTGTGAGAAAATTGACGCGCGCGTTACATAAAACAATTAATTATCAAACTAAAAAAATAGAAAGACATATCTAAGAGAAATATATATAATAAAAATACATCTCTCGAATACGTCTTACTGTGATGCATTTGTTTACGACATGTATTTATACAGAACACTCATGTTTCACACGTTCAATCACTTTAGTTCAATCACAATGAAAAAAGGCTATACTTCTCAGACGAGCCACTGCATTAGATACACAATTATTGTCATTAAAAAGCCATTTGCGACAGTTCTCGTTGTTCCGTTACAGAGGTCCCCATGACAGAGACACATGTACACTTTTTTGTAATTCCACACAGTGTAGGCGCATCTCTCTTCGTTGTCGTCGGGACCTCGTTGAAAACATAATCTCTGCGTGGCGATACCGTATTCTGTATAACACACAATATAACACGTTCCATAGTTTTTGCAGAATGTTTTGCCAAGTTTTATATATAAAATATAGAATTATATATAATTTATATGAATAATTACATTTAATTGTGTAAAAGCTTCTTCTGTTATATTCAATCAATAATTTTATTAATAATGTAATATATAAATAATATTAATATATCTACTTTTGAAAAACAACAGGTTTATACAAACATTTTTATATCTTTTTAGTATAGAAGAATAAAAACATTTTCACGCACAGAATAGAAAAAAATTAAGTAAAAGCGAAATAACTCACCGTTGTTCAAATTTTGACTCTCGATTATTTTTCCGCACCATCCCGAGACACATGGAACAGCATCTACTCCCTTTTCGACCGCAATTTGCGTAGAATTCATAGTGAAAGGATCTTTGCACGAACCGAGTTCTCCTCTCGATCTACAGCTTACGCATCTCCGAAGAATGCCTGCAAGAACACAATGAAAACTGTCACTTTTATCTGCTCTGTCGTTTGATTGCTATTACATTTGTGTTACACAATAGAAACAACAACGTATTATACGTATTGAAATTTTTTTTTAAATTTCTCTATTCTCTTATGATTCGCGCACAATGCATTGAAAATGAACACTATGACTCTCGACTTAACTTGATAAATTTTGTGTTGTTAATTAAATTTTGTGTACACTAAAAATATTTTATATTTTACATAGAAATGTCGCGGATATATTGTGACCAAATTTCTGAGAAAGTCGTGAACTAATTGAGAAAGTTGCTCGTGATATAGAAACTCACCAACGCTCTCCTGAAATGTGATTATGCAGAATAGTGCGAGTATCGTCTGAACGCTTGCACGAAATTCCATCCTACTTGATTTCTAATGTCGGTTCAGTCTTCTTATTAAATGACACTTCGGTAACTCGCTAATGACTGTAAACAAGAAACCGGGAGCTACGACGAGACACAGCCATTTTGGAACTAAACTATCTGTAGACGAACACGTACGTACGCCTTGTAACTGTCTCTACCAGTTCCCCCTTTCACTTTACTTTAAGGTCATTGTATGCCAAGGAACGGATCAAAGGAACGCGAAGAAGATAGCCGCACGGAGGAGTGTTTTCAACCGGCCTTTGTCACGCACAATTTTAATGAGATAACATCATCGTGGCAATAATAAAAATACATAACTGTATAAAAGAGAAAAAGCAGATAATGAGTAGAAGCGTGCATGACGTTATTTCTAAAAACAAAAAACATTAGTTTACGTACAAATAATTGTAATAAAGATGTGTTTTTGTGTCAACATGTTTGTACTTTGATATCGAATTTATTTAATTTCTTCCCCAAAAGGATCATTTTGCGGTAAAGACAGAAATTTATCTTTTTGGCGACAAGCTCTCACCACACCTGCGCAATAGCAGATCGAAGTCAAGAAGATTATGACTCCCAGGTAGCCCAAATGTCGGAAAAAAGCTGTATTGATATGTGATATGAATATAACTTATAGATATTATCGTAGATATTATCATTTTATATATTTTTAATAACTGCATCACACACAAACGTAACTGACCTTGTGTTAGAAAGCGAGTTTTAGATACGACGACAATTTTCAAACGCATCATGTTAACGTCATCCACGTAACAAGTGTAATTACCTTGTTCCTCTTTAGACACATCTATAAAGAAAATATATTCCAAGAGATCGCACACAATCTCTTTCTCATAAAATCTAAAATCCAAGAATTACCTGTTAAATAAAGTGTCGAGAAAGTATCTATCACGATTCGTGCCTCCTCGTCCTTTTTACGAAATGATCGACCGGTTCCCGGTCGCAAAGTGAGTTTGTCCTTCTTCCAAATTACTTGCGACGCTGTGCTCGATCTGTGCACACACAAGCATTTCATTTTTATTTATGGAACATGCGATGCGTTTTCCAGGAAGGACTCAATTGATCAGTTAGACAAATAATACGAGAAAGATTCAGCAGTGTCGAATTTTACTCTGGACACGCTACGGCGAGATGCGCGCCTTCGGCGAGAACGTATCTCTTCGCGTATCGGAACTTTTCACCTTTTTTCCGTTTCTTCGCGAGTGGACATTTTTTGCAAGATTCTCTCAAAATGAACTCTGGCAACGAACGCACGGCACGGCTGATGGTAGGGAATTCAGTTTGAAGTAAGATGGATCTGAGAACGTAACAACACCAAGTCTTATTACTGCGAAAACACAAAATGACCGACATGAAATGCACTGATCGAGACTTACTTGCAAGGGAGTTTCGGAGATACTCGGAAGAAACGTATAACAATGGAGTCGTTTCTCTGTGCCATTGTCTAGAATAAGAAAATAATAATCAATAATGCTACAAATTTACAAATTCTATATAATTTAAAATAGATATTAGATGTCATTTTTGTAACATTAATAATATCACTCGCCGAATTTATGTTGCGCTTCAATCTGCAATAACCTCTGCTGGTTTTAATGCCGCGATAATACACGCATCGTTTGCACGGACTCCAGGGACCCCATTCGGATACCACTTGAAGAATTACTCCTTCTTCGCGAATCCTAGCTAAGTCCATCATTTGCGAGACCTCGTAAAGAGTTTATTTCCTTGATAAATCGCAATTTACAAGAAAGATCTCGCGAAGTATGTATGTATACACAATTTTTTTGTTTGCTCACTGCAAATCTCATAGTAACAGGTAACAAATATGTTTCGCGATACTTCTCCCAATCAGTTATGTTTCCCTCTTCAACAAATTCGCCGCCGATATCTTTGAGAATTGCTGTTGTTGGGAAAAGAAGCTAAATAATTTGAGATTGCAATAAAATAAAAATAAAAATTGAAAATGTTACGTCGCGTATCTCACGTTCGATTCTGTAATTGTATTTGTTTTCTTCCTCTTGTCCGTCTTTTCCGTGGCATCGATAGATGCCGGCGTCGGTTACCGACAAGTTTTTGATGACCAGAGAAAACTCCGGCGTTGTGTAAACTCTGCTGTACGAGACGTTATTGTTCGTATCCAAGTCGACTTCTTCTTCAGGTGTTTCTCGATATCGGTCTTGATAGTACCAGATTTTCGATTCGGATTCGTCGTGCTCGTTGCTTCCGGGAAAAATCGCGTTTCCGACAATTATGTTTGAAAAATGCATTTTCCACATGTTCCACAAGCCATGGCAATCAATTAAATAACATATTAAGCAATATTTTATTTACAATTGTGTAGTAGTGTTTTACAAACTCTGTTATTAATATAGTTTGAAAAAAAAAAAAAATAATAAACGAAAATTACTATTTTAATTGCAAGTTAAGTTCCCATCGTCTACTTTTGTTATAATCACATATTTTCCTTACCAGTAACGACATGCTAATATAATAGTTGTTCGATTCTCCGCACTGACGAGCAAATACTCGTCGTTTTCCTGGGACGTGATCAATCTGTCTCTATCTCTGCAATACTTATTAACATTTGCAAGCGTGCCATCAGTGGCTATGCAACTTATAAATGTAAAAGATGCTACTGTAATCCAAATAATATACATAATCAGTCGATTATGTGTCTCACGACTTTATATACAATTACAACAAATAAATAGAAAATATTAAAGAGCTAATAAAACCTTCAGATGAGCATTCAAACTCATAACCTATCGTGATTTCCTCTCTCCTACGCAACGCGTTGAATGGCGCGAAAAGAAAATTCGAAGGTGATTCCGTGCGAGCGGCGATTTCCGGGAACGCGGAACGAGCGGACCGGATACGGTCACGCGAGACAGCGGACCGATGAATCACGAAACGGAAATACGTACCCATGATGCATCACTGATATCAACATGGCGGACATGGTTGAAAGTGAGTAAACTTTGAGTTATTTTCGATAAAATTACATGACGAACGACTGCAGTGGCAATCAAAAATCGGGCTCGGCAGAATTCGCGTTCCCGATGTATCGATTCGGCGGGACGCGCGCCGTCGGTCGTGTCTGCGACGATCGCAATCGTCGTTCGAACGGTGATCGAGAGCGAATCGGGTTTAAAATTTCAAAAATGACCAACATACGATTCAAGCGGGATGGCTGTGATGTTGGGCCTGGCGATGCTTCGCGTCGCGACCGATGGCGAGATACTCGCATTTTGCGTCGCAATGAATCGACCCGCGACGATCGTGCGGTTCCCGATCGCACACTCGCCCAGTCGTTCCACCCGCGCAAATTGTTTACTACTAAGAGTTTGGTTATGTTACGCACTGCCGTCGCATGAATATGGAATATCGTACGCAATTGACACTCTTATGCATCGCTTCAAATCGCTCGCAAGTGTCTTACGGATGATTTTGCGCTTTTTGAATTTGTCCTCGCACGGCGTGGAACTGTCCTTGTGAAGAAATAAAAACACATCTTTTGCTCTCATCGTGATACTTGTCTTTTTTTTATTTTTATTTTTTTTTTAATGTACAGTAAGATTATTATGTAAAACTCTCTGATAATATATATTAAAGCTTAACATGCTCGTTCGCGTGTAATTTGTAATTTTCAGATTTTAATTTTTGTAGCAATATGAATTTGTGTGTGCCCCTAAATGTTGGTTCCCACTCTGGTGGTATTTTATATTGTTATTTACTTGAATTATTTTATTTTTAGTTTACCACTAGAATGGAAAATAAAAAATTTGAATTCTAAGAAAATTATTTTACATTAATTGTACACACACATGCTTCAGCTCCAAATAAATTTATCACAGGTGAATCTACTGCAGAAACGTTGCTATCCATAAAAAATGGTGGATATCCCTCGGTTGATGAAATTAAAACGGAAGTGACAGATGACGATACAATGGAAATGGATGAGCCTAATTCCAATCACTCAATGGATCCTCTTATGGATACAGAGGAATGCGAACCAATACCGGAATTGGGACCCGCAGCACTGGGTCTACAAAGAGTAGGGTCTCAACCACCTGCTAAACCCACTCCTCCAACACAGCCAGTACAGGTTCTAAATCGAAGAGGAATGCCAGCAAGAATCAGGAAGAAGAACAAATTATTCTACGATGATATATTGATCAATCATCCGCATCATAGGTAAATTTCTTTTTTTTTTTCTAAAAATGAGTAATAAGTATATGAATTTAAACATACACGAATGTTACGTCAAATGTATAATGTATAATAGAGTTTATATTCGTAGAATCAAGAAAGACTCGAATGATGCGAAACAGTCTCCTAAAAAGATGTTACGATCATCACCAATGAAAAGACAGACCAAGATATCAATAGAACCGAAAAAGAATACAGCTATATCTTCGCCAGCACAAACAACTCCTGTGACTACTCCAATGGAACAAGAGAAAGAACCTGAGGATACAAAGCATCCCGTACCGTCGGACAATAAAATAGAAGAAAGAAATGGAATGAAACTGAGAAATATGTTAAAACTACCAAAGGCACATAAATGGATTTGTTACGAGTTCTTCTACAGCAATATCGACAAGTAGGCAAATAATAATATTAAATAACATAAGTATATTAAAAATTGTCAATCATATATTTTTCACAATCTTTTTTTATTTCTTTTAAAGGGTGTTGTTTGAAGGCGATAATGATTTCATGGTGTGCTTAAAAGAATCGTTTCCGCAATTGAAAACTCGCAATCTCACTCGTGTGGAATGGTGTAAAATCAGGAGAATGATGGGCAAACCGCGCAGATGTTCCCAGTCGTTCTTCGAGGAGGAAAGACGCGAGTTGGAGAGGAAAAGACAGAAGATACGGTTGCTGCAACAGAGAAAAGCGGCGGACATAAGTCACTTCAAGGATCTGCCACCTGAAATACCGCTGCAGTTGGTAATCGGTACAAAAGTCACAGCAAGATTGAGAAAACCTCAGGATGGTCTCTATACAGGCAGCGTCGATGGCGTCGACACCAGCAATAACACTTACAGAATTACATTTGCAAAGCCTGGACTTGGGACACACAGTGTTCCCGATTACGAAGTTTTAGTAAGTTATCTTGGTCTTCTAAGTGATTGTTAAGTATTTATGAAGCTCATTTTTACGCTCGTTTTAATATGAAATTTTGCTTCATCAGTCAAACGAAATACCAGAAACTATAAGCGTCGCATCGTTTGCCAAGAAATTCCGACCACAGACTCTACGGTACATAGCATCGCCACCGTACGCGATGAAGCTATCCCCGCGATCGATGAAGCTGTCGAACGACCCTTTGATATCCAACGCTTCTATGTGCGTACCAAAGAAACCGCAAATTGGTGGCACACTAAACGGTTATCCGTTGAAGTTACTTGAACTTATGGTAAAGGTGAACAAAATATTAACATCGAAGAAGACCAAAATCAAGAAATTAAGGGAAATGAACAGCGAGGCCGAGAAAAAACGCTCCTTCGGAGAATCACTTTCTCCTGATTTCGAAAGAAGATATGCAGGGTAAACCTAGCTATTTAAATCAAAACATTACTATTTAGACAATTATAGCATGCACATTATTTGAGAGATAATCAATAAATCCAAGTTCTTATAATCGTTTTTTTTTTTTATAGAATTGTTGTTGAATTAGAAAGAATGAATGGGGCTCTTCAAGATTTTTTAAACGACATACAAGAGTTGTGTCAGGAAATGGCGCCTGAGCCTAGCGTAGCGGCTATGCTGGCACCGTCGCATCTTCGAGAAAAGTGTCGGCAAGAGGCGGCGGATTTGGTTGCTAGAAATAACATGCTAAACGATAGAGCGCCTGGAAAGATGAATCAACTAGTAACGGATCTGACTGCGTTGATGTTACAAGTTAAGGTAAAGCAAATTGATATTATGGATATAAAAATTCATTTTATGGAGTCTTGATAAACATTGAAACTATTGTTTTTGTACCGCAGAGCTTGTCAGATTCCGATCAAAATGCGTACGAGCTGAAAGTGTTGCAAGGTACCATGGAACAGATTAGATCGAAGCTCACTCCGCAAAATCAACAAGTATTTCAGAACTGCGTGGAAATTCACATGCAGCACATTCAGCTGGGCCTAGGACAGATGGGTGCTTTAACGCCATTTATGGCTCAAAGAACCTGAAAAGAAGACGAAAGTATCGTATAAGTGTTCTCACACAAAATATATAATTGACGAACGATAAAGATGGTCACGATTTTTTATACAATATATATAAAAAACTAACTTTATTTTCTCATCGTGTATAGCTCACATTATCACGTAAATCATAATATATGTTTCTAAGAAATACAATATAGAATTTAAGCAGTTATGTGTTAGTTTTGTATATATTACGGAATATATATCTCCGAATTTTTCTCTTGTGTTCTATTAATTTCGTAGTATATGCTCGTAAAAATATTTGAAACAAAATCCGTATATTGTTAAATATTGAACGTTAGACATCTAAGAGAATGTTCATGTTTCAGATTTTTACATGCTAGGTGTATAATTCTATTATAAGCATAATACAAACTCTTCTGTAATGTAACAGTACAATGTGCTAATATATATATATATAGTGGTGTGTGTGTCAAGACAAGTGCAAACGTAACTTAAGAATTCGATTCAATTATGAGAGATTTAATATATTGCACAAATTGATCATTTTTTAAATGATTACATCTGGAAAATCACTTGACACTAGTTATTTTTTATCTTAAGTCACTATATTCTTCTTATTAGTCATTTATATTTCCCCTTATATGTATATTTATATAGTATATGATCCAAAGAAAATATACTTTTTATTAACAAAAAGGAGGGAAAACTTTAGGATAAAAACATCGCTAAAAATATATCTATATAATGTATAATAAATGTACAAGAAAAATGATAGTAAAAGATTAATAATTTATAATGCTCTACAAATCGTAAACTGATAATGTATTTCCTTATTTTAAATTTTTTATGAATTATTAAATGTTCTAAATAATGCACACACTTTTACTTTTCTATATAATTACATAAAATGTTCAATATAACGTGTATTTTTATGTGGAGTATGTGTGCAGTGTTTATATTCTTTTATTCTTGTTACTTTTATTCTTGTTACTTTTCAAAAATAATGACTATAATTGTTTTTATAGGTCAAAACATTTAAGTATTTTTTTTCTTCATAAAAAATCAACATGACAAATATTGAAGAGGTAATTCCATCAGTGATCTATGTAATTACGACTACCACTTCAAGTTAATTTTAGCACAGACAATATATTCTATATTTATGTAACCTATTCTACATTTATGTATCTTTACTATGTACATACATTTTTTGCAATGTGTCCTTATTACAGCAAAATCGTTTTATTTCGAAGTGTTATATAAACAAAATGAGACATTTCTAATTTAATTAAATCGTACCTCTCTTATCAGACGAATCTAACAAGAAAGTAACGGTAATCACACTTTTATACAATGGTTTTACGTGAGATAACACATTTTACGATAGACTCTTGACACAAGAACATTCGACGATAAAAATTTTGTCTTTCACTGCGTTACAATGCAAGCGTATATGACATAATAGCTGTGTCTACGCAAGTGCAAGCTTAAACAACACTGCCAAGAGAGTCAATATTTCGATCTTTTCATAAGATCTTCATTTTTCTAACAACCTTCGCTTCATAACTTCAATTCGCTTATGTCAAGAATCTACTGTGACTGTGTTCTCAAATTTACTGTCAGTATTGAAAATGTATAATATACGTAATGTGTAAACTATAGACTT
Source organism: Pseudomyrmex flavicornis (assembly GCA_014825475.1). Classification (NCBI taxonomy): domain Eukaryota; kingdom Metazoa; phylum Arthropoda; class Insecta; order Hymenoptera; family Formicidae; genus Pseudomyrmex; species Pseudomyrmex flavicornis. The sequence continues at coordinate 89,209 of QVNW01000441.1, read as the reverse complement.
TTAATACTGACAATGAAATGTCGGAACGCAGTCTGTGTATTATTATTATCAACCAAAAGATTTTATCGAAAGAGCTTCTCTAGATCTTCTTTACCTCAAGTTATTCACGATCGTGTTGAAATATCATGTTTTTTTTTCTAATCGTCATGACTTTTGTCAGAATAAATAAGGTTCAAGAGCAAGATCTCTTATAGTGGTTAATAATGAGGAAATACGTCTGCAGAACTTTTCACATTTACAAATATATATATATATATATATATTCAATTTATCGTTTATTTTTTATGTTTATTCAATGTTTCAAGTAGTTCGTCCGCAGCCTCACTAGTTTTCACTCTCAACAGCACTGGGACTGGCGGCGGTGTGGAATCGGGCAACGGCAGACAGACCAACATTATCGTGTTTTTATTCATAAGCTTAGTTGGAATGCTTGAAGTCAACAATGTGTTGAGTAACAAGTTACCCAGAGCAGTGTCGGCGCGTACTATTAATTGCATCTTTCCGTTCGGTGTCGGTTTCAAATACAACATCCCGACACCTCTATCGCTATAATTGCCATCTTTCTTCACAAAGACCTTACATCTGAAGGAGAAACGCGCGTTAAATGTTGCATAAATGTTATGTGCATAAAAATGTTCATTATTTTATAATAATAAAACAAAACCAACAAAACATACCTTTGTTCGTAAATAGCACCTTCTTCAGTTACTGGTTTGAAGTCAGGTTTCGGTGGTTCTTCATCATCTTCATCTTTATTTTCACTATCTCCTTTGTCTTCGGAATCTTGTGCCACCGATTTGACCGATTGAGGAGCGAATGTGAACGGCTTCGCACTGATCAATTGTAAAAATACATATATATATATATATATATGTTGATTATTTTAATTATAGCACAAAGCATCGTAAAGAAAATTAATAGACAGATTACCTTCCAAAACTAAATCCAGCAGTCACGTTGTTGGTGGAACTCTGTCCAAAGCTGAAAGTGGAAATCGGAAAGGTGGTAACTACCGGCTTTGCTTTAAACTTCCCTTCCTCCTCGTCCGGTTTTTTATCCTCCGAAACGGAAGGTTTGTTCAAAAATGGATTACTTTCCGCATTTGCGTTGCCAAAAATATTTTTACTAGCGACGTTCGATTCTGTGTTTCCAAAAATAGATTTGTTTTTTTCAGGAGTACTGTCTGTACTGCCAAATACAAACTTTTGTTGTTCTGTGTTACCGAATATTGATTTGGTACTCGTAACATTGGAGAATATTGATTTCTCCGGTTTGGAATCCGTTGCTGCGGTTGAAACAGCAGTCTTTGTATTGGCAAGCGAATTACCGAACGGAGAACTGTCAGGTTTTTTTTTGTTCGTATCTTTCTTGTCGTCGTTTGTCGCGGTTTGTGTTGCGAGTTCCGAAGCATGCGAGGTCTGAGTTTTAGCGCTTTCCTCTTTTGACGTGATCTCTTTCAAATATTTCTCGTAATCTTTAAATATCGGAGTTAATATACAATATGGATTCTTATCTACGTGAACTTTTATCCATGCAGCTACACTTTCATTTAGTCCTTTCAGTTTTGCGTAATAACTCGAAGAGTGAATCTTCGCTTTTTCATTTTCTTCCTCTTTTGTCGGTGATTTTTTGCTTGTACTCGTGCTCGATATTACTTCTACGTCAATAATATCATCATCTTTGTCTTTATCAGTTTTCGAGATCTTAGAAGCACCATTGGTTGCAATATTCTTATTGCCTGTGTATGAACTAGTCATTAGTGCAGAAGTACTTGTGCTGGAAGTGGTGCTTGTATTAGCTAGAAAACTAAATGGAGACGTATTTGTTACAGGAGTAGTTTTGAAACCTGTAAATGTTCCAAATGCACTCTTTGTGGCTCCTTCCTGAAATATATCAAATTTGATAATACAATTGAAATATAAGATAGACATATGTATATGTGTATATTAGTGTTCTGCTTATATTTAGAAGTTCGAAAAATATATAATATATACTTACATCATTACTTTGTGGCAACCGACGTCTGGCTGTTTTAAAAACTCTCTTCTCAAGTATATCATTAGATGCTTTTGCAAATGTGCCCACTTCTTCTGGTTCATGTTCTTCGTTCCAGTTGTCATGATTCAAATCTGTTGTTGCTGACCTTTTAGCCGACATTTCTGTTACCTGTTATACTTTTTGTACAAAGAAAGAAGTTGCACATTACAACATATGCATGACAAAATATAAATTATATACATACATAAATACATGTGTTTGTACACAAAAAGCTCAACCTTTTAAATATTTGGCACAATTGAATTCTTCAAAAAAATAAGGAACGTTACGATCAATATGTTTATTACTCACATACTTTAAAAACAATATAATTAATAAATTATATCACGCACTTTCTACGAAAAAATCGGTAATATCGGAGCAGGTTATGTCTTGAATAATATCTCAAGTTATCCAATCACACCTCACGTTAGTCAAAGATTTCTCGTGGAATTTCGCTTAATTCTTGCGACGATTGAGTAAAACTCAGGAACGAGAAACGCCACATTACCTCGCGGCCACGCGAATCACGAAGACATCGATTTTTTTACATAGTCCTTACCTGAAATCGAACAAATTGAAACAAGTTTGCCGCGACATTCGACAAACAGCGGCAAATCTCATATGCGGGTCTTTCGGTGCGAATCGTGCGCAGTGCGCGGACATTAGCGTACGACTGCGCCACTTTGTGATATATTTGAAAAGTTCATCATAACGATATTATCGATGATCGAGCGATGTTGTCGTGTCACTGAGAAATCGATAAGTCGGTGAATTTTCAAGAAAGATTTTTCAAGAAAAATCTCTTTGTAGAGCCGGTTTTATCAGATTCGTCGCTTGATTGGTCAATTATTCTGTTGAAATTGACTGGGATATCTATTATTTTTATTTGTTTGAGACCGCACCCTACTGCAGAAATCTGCTATATACGCAGTAGATATGTCACTACACTTTCTTATCTGCTCCGCTCGTTTACGCACTTACATAATGGTGGCTGTGTGCCTCGTTGATTCGATTTCTTCTATACACTGCTGCTGAGGCTGAGACTTGCAGAAATGTCTGTCACCAGGATAATTGTACGTAGAGATATTTCATGCAACAGTAATACGGTATAACGTTACAAAATTGCGTTTGGGAAATTAAGATGTTTAAATAAATATATGAATATATACAACTTTGTATTTATCCTATTTTGATAGTCAGTTCTTTGACTACTTGTCACACTTATATAAATTGTTCTTGATTGCAGGTACGAAATTTTTCTTCGTCTGTTGTCTCGCAGCAGCTGGTGAAGGTATTCAAATTTTGCATTTGACACATGATGCTGCATATAAAACTTCTGACGCATGACACAAGAAAATACACATCACATAAATTATCTAAATTAGTGAAATCTCATGTTCTTATTCTTTGGAGTTTTATAATTATTGTATTTAGTGTTGTAACATATTATCTTGGTAAATCTAAATTATGTATCAATTATTTATATTGCACTTTGTGTGTCAATGTAGCCTCCCATTCAAGTTTTCGGATTGGAAGGCAGATATGTGAGCGCTCTTTTCTCAGCTGCATCTAAACAAAAGGCTTTGGATGCGGTAGAAAAAGATTTGGTTGGAATTCAGGTAATTTATATAAACAAAAACTATTGCGCATCAATTTATTAATGTGTAATTGTATTCAAAACAGGGACAGTTGAAAACGGACGCCAAATTAGCAGACTTTGTAAGAGATCCTTCAATAAAACGGAAGGATAAAGCAGAAGCTTTTAAAGCTATTGCTTCAAAAGTCAGCCTAAACCCAGCCACCGCGAATCTATTGACACTGCTTGCTGAGAATGGCCGACTGTCAAAAATCAATCAGATCGTCAATCTGTACAAACTGATCATGGCTGCCAATAGAGGAGAGGTGGTGTGCGAAGTGGTGACAGCAAAACCACTGGATGCAGACACAAAGAGTAAACTAGAATCAGCTCTAAAAGGTTTCCTGAAGAAGGGTCAGAATATCTTGCTCACTACCAAAGTAGATCCTAGCATCATCGGTGGTATGCTTGTATCAATAGGTGACAAATATGTAGACATGAGCGTTGCTAGCAAAATTAAAAAGTACACTGATATCATTCAAGCCGCAGTATAATTGAGGTTCGGTGATATAAAATAACGAGAGGTAAATTGTTCCATACTCACACAAATATATCAGAGTATGTTGTAAATTATTAAACAGTCAAATAAAAGTTTATGTAATAAATCGATCTAAATACAATGATTGTTATTTGCACTGTAAGGATATGCTAACAGCAAAATATAGCTGTGGTCTAACTTTGAATTGTGGTTTTTTTAAATTGTTTTACTGTTGGTGAAACAGTATTTGATACAATTACTTGATTTTCAACATAAAATATTTATTATATAACAATTATTTATATCCAACATTTCATAGTGCACTAACAAAACCGCACACAATGTAAACTTCTTCATTAAACAATACGTTTGTTTTAATCCTTTGCAGTCCTTGTATAAAAATCTTATTTCTCACAATTAGATGCTAAGAGAAAAATAATATCTTGGAATGTTCTAGCAATATATAGAATATCGTGTAAAAGCATCATTTTTTTGGTGTAAAATATGTATTGAATTACATACCTGAGAATTATTATTCACATTACTCGCAAAGGTGAAAATTAAAATTTACATTTCACAAATTTATGTCGAAATTTTCAACAATAGAGAATACTAATAATAATTAATATTAAAACTACATATACTTGGGCAATAATATTTATTATCTAAAATAAACAACATAAAACTATATTTTATAAAATATTCAATCAATTCGTAAAAAGTTGTATTTGTTACAATTAGATATGATTGTATTAAAATTGAAACAATAATGACTAGTATTTTCCATAATAATCTGATGCAAAATACAATACTGTCCCGCTATAACAGATTACTGCTCTTCCAATCTTAGAACAATGTTCAAATATTGCACATCTTTTAAGATTAGGTGTATATATTATTTTGCAATCATTTATTTTTCAATAAAAATAAAGTGAAAGCCAGAGAAATACTAAAAAAATATTTATCGTTTAATAATAACAATCAAAAAAGTCAAAAGTCTCTTTCACTATCAGTATAAGACACGTTTCAAAAAAGAAATTGGAGTGTTAAAAAAATATGTGTTAACAAAGGCTGTCTGAAACACGCTCATAATGCTCACGATCGGTCCCATTTATTAACGCTAAGAACGCGCTGACTACGCTTTTTCGGACCGCTTGTAGTTATTATGGGTACACGTAAAATAATATAATCTATTATGTGTAAACATCAGTGAATATTTTGTGAGAATCGTGATAATTGTAATAATGGATATTCAAAATACAACAGCGTTATTGAAATGAATGAAAATTGTATTCGAAGGAAACTATGAACCGACCGTGAGCGCGCTAACAGCGCTGTGAGCGTATTTTGAATACGCAGCTAAATTGTGCTGCTGTTGTGTGCACACATTGCGTGTAATTATATCTAAAACTATATTATTTGTTAGTAATAATATACTAATCGACATGTCATATGTACAAAAACCGAGGCAAAACCTGATCTCTCTGTTTTACATCATCGATGGTATATCATCCTTGACCAAAACCCAATCTCCTTCTTCTTCGAGAACAGCGGATGTGGCACATTCCTTTGCCAGAGCTGTAAATATAGAAATATTGTCTAATATTTCATAGCAAAGAAAAATAACGTTACGTAAGCGACATATGCAATGATACCGTACCGTTGAACTGATGTTCCAATTCGTCTCGATTCATCGATGACACCAGTCGAACATCGAGAGTGTTATCAGCTGGTGTATCGTGCAAGTTACTTTGTAAAAGAGTTTTTCTACATTCACCTAGATCTTCTAATCGCTTCAATTCGGTGCGATAGCTAACGTCCTCCTCTCCCGATTCCGTTCCGGCAGTATAATCGCTCTGTTCGATATTTTCGTTCTCTTCGTTCGTGTTATCTTGCTCTTCGTTCGAGTTATTGGAATGTACATTGCACGTGATGCACGTTATCGTGTCTATGCGATTGGATATATTCGAGTCGTTATCAATTCGATTGCTCGTCATGTACTTGGACAAGTCGAAATCGAGAACATCAGCCAGCAATTTCTCCTTGTTCTCCACATCTCGCTGAATCGTTTCTAAATCTCGATCCGATTTCAGAATAAAATCATCATTGAAACTCAATTCCATTAAGGAAGAGTGAGTTTTCGTTGTCTTGTTGGCGTTTAAGTGATCACCGCCTAGACTAGTCGACAGAGGTTCGTTATCGTTTCCGCTTGCCATTTTGCTACGAGATTTCTTCTGCTTTCTCTCAGGTGTGAAAACTACGTCTTCGAATTCCTGTTGGCCGATTTTTTGGAATATCTCTCGTCGGTCGTTACTCCTCGCATCTTCCGTATTTCTTCTTTTGCTGGCATCGTTGTGTTCTAATATCGTGTTAATATCCGTTATGAGAGGAGTATTTATGTCTATCGGAACTATTGGCGGCACTTCCACAGCTTCTTCGGCGTTCGCAATTGCATTAGCGTCAGTACCAACAGTGACAGTTGGCACAATGCTGCAATGATTCCTATTTGTTTTTATCCTGATCTCACATTAAAACAATTGATTTATAATAATTATAAATGTACGTGTAATTAATAAATGTACTGTAATAGAAAAAGAAAATTAAAACATCAATGAATTTTTCATGCTTACCCTACGGATTGAATAATGTTGGTTGGATTGATTTTAGGAAACGGAATAGCTGGAACTATACTACTTTCTTTTAATTTCGAAGTCAATTCTAATATACCGTTGGTAACAGGTTTACTATATTCGGCAAACGATGATAAAGAATCCAGAGTATTTTGTGTTTCACCTAAAAGTATGAAATATTGTTCCAAGTTTTTGTTAAACGTTGTGTTTTTATTTTTAAACTTATTCTAGAAACGGAAATTACACTCACCTAACGTAGAAATGTTATTTTCAGGATAATAGGCAATTCGTAAAATATTTCTTTGTCCTTCTAATATAAATATTTCATCTTTAGTGCAAGCAACATCGGTAACGTGTCGTAAATCATTCACGATCGATGTTATCGCAATAGTATTTGGATTCACTACATAGACTACTTCATCACAGTATGTTACTAATAAATCATCACAAAATGGCAATATGACGCCGAACGAAGGTTCGCTTCGATTCTTTCTCGATCCTTCGGGCGCGGGATTTAATAACGCCACTTCGGTATGACCCGATCTAACCGCATCCTTTTTACAAAGTATAAAATTTCATTAATTTCATAATTAACGCAAAAACTTTTTAGACTTTGAAAAAAAGTTGATGTGATACCTTAAATATGAGTGTTTTCAATACAGTCCCAGCCTTATCAGCCTGCCATAAACGTAGTCCCGGTCTACTTGCATAGATTATTGGTTCTTGAACATAATTTTGTCGAGAACCGAACACGGCACCAAGTTTACCTAGTCTAAGACAATAAAACTTATCAGTTTGTATAAAATTTCTTGTGTATGTATGTGTGTGTATGACTGTATACAAATTACATAATATACCAACGTTTTGCGTTCTTTTTGGCCAACTTGTGTCACCTTTCCATTTTCATTTCTATTCACCAAAATTGTACGTAATATAGTTGAAACCAATAGCAAACCTTGTTGGTAACTTAATTGTACCACAGAATATTTTTCATTCAACAATTTCGATGATTTAGATAAGTGCTATAAAAAAAAAAAAAAACCAATAGAAAATATATTTGAGAAAAGAGGTTTTAATATGAAATATTAAAATTGTTTTTACTCACCATATAAAAATCAATTTCTGTTAAGACCACTAGACCATCTTTGTCTCCGCTAAATAACTTCATACCATTCTTAGACCATTCTACTACTGTTACCGCAGTGTTGTGCAAACCACTTATACTGTATCTCTCAACCTTTATAAATAATAATTACATATTCATATATTGTGTTTCTATTATACAAGTACATTTTTATAAATTTACCTGTTTCTTCTGTTTTGGCTTTAAACTGTCTGGCAATGAGTCTGGTAAATGTTTGGGAATTTGAAAGACTGTAACAACACCATGATCTGAACCAGCAGCAACCATATAATCAACAGTAGATGTTACTTGCACACTTGTAATTTTGGAGTTTATGTTCTAACAGTAAAAGAAAGCATATTTTCAAACTTGAGTTAGTCAAGCATTGTGATAAAGAAAGATGAGCTAAAGACACATCAAGTACCTCACAACGTAATCTCTGAAGATCCTGTTTTTCTCTGTTGTACCAATAAACAAGTCCATGATTAGTTCCAATGGCAATAAACTCAGGTAGAGCAGCAATGCAAGTAAAATTGATATCTTGTGTAAATAATCCCGTCTGTATCTTGGCTGGGATCTGTTGCAAAAGTGTAGCCAGTGGTGCCCATTCTCTTAATGGCCCACCATCTTCACACATTGGCGTTGTCATTGTCACAATTATACTATTCACAAAAATATAATTAAAATCAAGAGGTGCTTAAAAAATTAAACACAGACTTTATTTCAATAAACAGAGTGATAAAAAGACCTGTACATGAAAATATAATCTACATACACAACACTGTAGTCATAATTGTGTGCTCAAAAAAATTGGTATAAATGTTTGAAGAACACGTTAAAAATATTAAAAAATATATTAAAAATATATATTAAAAAAAGGAAAAAAAAATACTGTAGGTCAGACCTTCAAATGTGTATTTTTTTATCTGCTTTATTCATTCGCTAGAAAACAAGATTGCGAACTGCGACATTTCCGTGTAAAGTAAAATATTTATATTTCTTACTGAAAGTACCTTTTTTTACAGCCTCAGTGAGAAATAGAAGAGATAATTCGCGAGGAAATTCCTTAGTTCCTCATAATGTTGTTTCCTTCTCAATACAGCGTGAAATTTTCATCGCGGCTAAAGATCTGCGGTTGCACACAGCAATATTACGTACGTGCACTTCAACAAATGCATACGCCGCAATCATGTGTGTACACGCTTACATATTGACGTCCGATAGAAAGACACACACGTTCTTCATTCGAATGTTCTGCCAATGTTATGGAAAATTTGTTTCCATCCGTTAACACTTAAGCAGTTGTATTTAGAACAATCTTTCTACACGTCTTTCCATTGACCTCGTAATTCTTCACGCTCCTACAACGGGTCGGTGAACTTTACGATAATACTGTCAGAGGAAAACAGATTCACATCATTACGTGTATATCATTTCTCCGTATCATCTCGGTATCATTAGCAACTCGTTAGCGTGAATACTCAAGTTTAGTTTCAATAATCCGGTTATTTTCAAAGTAATTATTTATTTGACAAGTTCTACCTCAAATAGTGACACTCATTCGACGTAATTGTGCATAAAACGAAAGAATCTAGCAAGAAGTTGGCGAATGTTCAGGTTAGGAAATCTGTCACTGTGACAGAATACGCCGATATATAGCGATATGAATCGAGCAAACGTTATGATTATATGCGCACGCGTTGGAGCGTATGCATGAGACTATTCAGGACAGTGATCCAAGACTATCATTTGAAATTTGAAATGTACAGTAGATACACGCATGATATTACCTGACAGCGGTTATTCATTGGTTGAACGCGGCCACTAGCTTCGGTTTTGTTCCGTTCTTATGCACGTCGATTCGATACTTCGATTATCGAAGTATCGCGCATTTCGATACACTCGAATTAGCGGGTAAAAAATACAACGAGATGATCCGCTCTCAAGCTTCTTTCTGGTCAAAGGTAACCCTTTCCACTCGCGCTATTCAAACTTGCACTTGCGCGGACGCGTCTGTCAGTTTATGTGTCAGATTTGTTTCTATGGCAGTGGATTTGAGTAATGAGAAAACGTAAATATTTTCTATGCAACAAGTTTTGTTATTTTATACGTATATATATATATCTGTGATATTTTGTAAATGTCTATGAGAAGTTCTACGAAACGCAACGAAATGCTAGAAGCTGGTGAATCGGACGTGGAAATTATTTTGAGCATAAAAGAAGGTGATACATTTTTTACATATTGAAGTTTATTTGAGAGAAAGTTTTTCTAAACATACGTTTTATACTTTTTATACAGTTTTTCTACACATGCTTTTTTACATATTTAAATTTTTTAGAATCACATATTTAAAATTAGAGAGAATCTAAAAAAGAAAATTCGTGCTTTCTAATCAGAAAATACATATTTTTTTTTATAGGAAGAGGTTTTGAAGAAGTTTTACAACCAACTTTTTTGACTGGAACATTGAATGGATATTCATTGGATACTAATAAAGTTGAATCATGTCCAAATCCCCAGTATGAAATTGATCTGATTTGGGAAACAAATAAAACTACATTGAGAAGGTGAGTATTTTAGATTTGATCTACAAAAATCATTTCATTAAAAGATTAAAACATAATAATATATGAATATAATATGTATTTTATTTTATATTGAATTTGTAGAATGCGATCAGGGCAAGTCCCATTAAAATTAGAATGTTTTGCTTTTAAAGAAAATGGAGATAAAGAAAAACTTGGATATGTTCTTTTAAATATACGTTCAGCTCAAGTAATGTGTCAACAAAGAAAGTCAGATGTAAAAGCAAGTTGGCATAAATTGCTTGGACTAAGAAGTGATCTTAAAATACACAAACCTGAATTGCTTCTCACTTTAAAGATTGAGGATAAGAAAAGTTCAAATATAAATTCAACAGTAAAGGTAAAATATAACACATTATGCTCTTTTACTTTATCAAGCTACTTAAAAATAAAGTCTAAACAAAAATACAAAAAAATCACTAAATCATAAATTATAGATAGAAAGTTCAGTGACAGATATTAATGTGCAAAATGATGAAATATCCTATTTATATTCTAATGAGCAATTGATTCAAGTGGGTCCTCCAAACACCTGTTATGAATATTTCTTGTTAAGTATTACTATCATGTCTGTAGAAGATTTGTATCTGTTATTACCTGAACATTTAAATAAGAATGGTTTTGTGCATTTCTTGTATCGAATATTAGAAAATGATATAAAACTTAAATCCATCAAGACAGAATCTGGAAAATGCGATTCTTTTTATGAAAAAGTGGTGATAAAAATACGAAGCTCTTTAAATATATTAAAATATTATCTACAATCGAAACCACATATGTTAATATTTTTGAAACATGAAAATAACATATTAGCTGAATCATCAGTTAATTTGCAATCGCTAGTGGTTGCAGATAATTTTATAGAACCGCTCAAATGTAACATAAGTGCAAGCACTGTGTATGAACGATGTTTTCTAACTAAACGAGATTCGATACAAAAACCTAATGGAAGTCAATGCGAGAAATGTCATCTTGATTTAGAACTTAAACTATTATATATTGGTAACAAAGTAGAAAGAGATACTGTGTGTAATCCTGATATAATACCTTTTAACAATCAAATCATAAACAGTCACAATCAAGAAAATAAAAATAATGCTAATCAGGTAGAATAAAATTTGAAATAGACATTTGTAGCTTTTTATATCTTAGCATACTATTGTATATTAAATAGTGTAAATATTTTTTACATATGTTTTTTACAAAAACATTAAAATATTGTCGGATTTTAGAAATGTCAAGGAATCGAACTTTATAAAACTTCTAATGGCAATATAGAGATATTTGATGAAAGAATGCATGCAACGGAATTTAATAATGTAAATAAACAGCCTGTTGATTACCAATATTTAAACTGCCAAAAAGACAAAATCACACATTTATGTGATGAAACGATCTGCAATTGTAATAATAAGAATTACATTAAGAATACAGGATCTTATCATTGCTATTGCTTACATATTTTAATCATGGCAGTAACATTGGTATCCTCAAAATTCTCGAAACGACAGATCGAGTTTCGGTTTGTTCGATTAAATATATTTCTTTATAATTGTTTCTTTTAATTATATATCAAACAGTAACATTTTTTCTTTTTATAATTGCTATATATAGAGTTCATCATCCAAAAGCTGAGATTATTTCAACGGTGCATGCGACAATGCCAGTTTCAACAGGTGAAACAATTAAATTACATGAGAGCGGATGTCAGTTTCACTTTATATCCACGTCAGATGAAATAAAACAATTACTGAACTCTTTCCCACCAAAGATTAGTATGCACGACACAAACAAAAGTGAACCATTATCATTATTAGTGCTTGATTTGAAATCATTATTTGATCAGGTAAATAATATTAGAGATATATAAATTTTCTTAGTTCTAGCTTTAATATTTCACAAAAGATATCTGAAATATAATAAAAATGAATATAACATTTATTTTTTTTAGCCAGAATATCAACAAAACATATCTGTGTATGATACAGATCAAAACAAAATTTGTGAGATGGATATTATGTTTAAACTGGAAGATCGTGGATTGCATTTTATATTGAAGAAAGAAAGTTCCAGTACATATATATATTTATTAAATTTTTCTTTTCTCTGTAGTCTTATCTTTTAACACTAGGTTTTTCAATAGTTTTTGGTAAAAATTTATCTTCTTGTTTAAACTATCGAAGTGGTAACTAATACATGTTTTTATTTAAGGAAAAAATTTAGGTCCACCGATATTAGATGACAGTTTGGCATATAAAATAGTAGATGAGCTCGAAACATGGAAAGAACGTCAAAAGGAAATGTTCAAGTTTGAGGTAAACCGATAAGACTAATTTGTTTTCTGTGTAACCGGAATAGTTTTATATGTAAAATGAATTATATAACATAGTTGAAGAAAAAAGAGGAACGACATTTGAATATACTGAGTGAGGAATGGCGAAAACAAAAGGAAACTTTAGAATCAAAACTTGCGTGCAGCGTCGAGCAATGTAAAATGCTAGCCGCCAGTTTAAACAGTGCTACCGAAGACTTGAAAACGCGTAGGTTAAAGAGTCTAGAGAACGAGACCAGACTGATGAAAGTAAGCGAAGAGTTACAATGGAGATACGAAATCAAAGTACAAGAACTTAAAGATTCCTTGCATGTGATGCAAGCTGATCTTACTGCAAAGGTAAAGTTTGTGAAATATACTTTACAGGTGTTTATGTTTTTTAAGTTCTTTCCTACTTCTTACTTTTGTCATGTTTGGTTTTTATTTTACTGAAAATATTAATTAATTATATTATTAATGAACATTATTTATTGACATATAAATATGTCATATTAAATAAATATGTATGAATATATATTTATTTTGTATATTAATATATATATTATTTGTCAATATATATGATTTTAAATATTGTTATTTTACGCGGTACATATACTTTTGTTCAGATCACAAAACTTGAGGAAAATAAAGCTGCTTTAGAAGCGCAATTGAAAGTAGTAATGCGTGAAAATGAAAATTTGAAATTGCTGATGAATAAACAGATAGAAGAGTTACAAATGTATCAGAAAGGATCTTTGACCCAAGACCAAACAACATCCTTGCTACAAGAGGTGAAATTACTCGAAGAAAAACTAGAAAATGCTCGGAAAGGAAAATTATTTTTCAAAGAACAATGGGCCAAGGCGGTTCGTGAGATACACAGAATGAAAGTGGATTATCAGCAAGCCATGCAAGTTCAAATCAAGAACAGTAAAGAGGAACTGAAGAACGTGGAGTATGTTTTAGCATTAGTTTAATTGAGCTTTTGCAAGTGTTCTATTGCAAGAAACAAAAACCAATTTGATATAAGTTACAAATTTTTTTTTCTTTCATAACAGATTAGCGGAAATTTTGTCTGTTGACACGAAAGCTTTGAACAACGACCAAATCTTGCTGAATGAACTTCAAAAGGAGATCAATATAATCAAGCCAAGGCAATATTTCGCTTCTACAGAAAGTGACAATCAGATTTATACACCAACTGATAATATTTTCAAAACTTGTAACAATAACAAAATCCTGTCTCACAAATCAGAAGAATATAACGAGCGTTTGCAAGCACTGAGAGAAGAACGCGATTCTCTATTGAAAACCGGAAGTTACGCCGCTGATGATGTGGTGATTAAAAAACTTAATACAGAAATAGGAGCTTTATTGGTACGTAAGTAGTAAATTAATATTTCAAAAGTGTGATGCAACAGAAGCAGAACGACATTCATTATGTAAAAACTAGTATCTTAATTATTGTTTTCACATAAGGAAAAAAAGTGATCTCAAGATAAAAACTTGACACGTCATATATGACAAGATAATTTATATACATGTTTCCAAATAAATATTTTATAAACGTATAATTTTAATCAGCATTGTCCTTTATTTTATTGTGACGAAGTATGGGAGTGTGTCTAAAGGAGCAGGATAATTTCTTAGCCATCTCGGTCCAGAGATGACTGTGTTTTGATTCATATCCCGCCATGTTCCCGCAGGTAAGTAGATGTCGCGAGAAATAGTCTCCTCTTCGATTACTGGCGCAACCAATATAGAATCTCCAAGAAGGTATTCTGTAATCCAATTAAACAGCAACATTTATTTATGAATAAGATGAATTGTATAAGGAGAACAACCTTACATATCTCACAAACTTACCATCATTGATTTTATGAGCTTCTTGGTTGGTCGGATCGATCCACCAGATAGGTGGATTTACCGGTGTACCATCAGTAATAGCCCGTTTCATTGCGTTTAAAATTGTTTCCGTATAGTTTGCGTGCAAATCAGTATACTTTCTACAGATGGCAATAGTCTAGAAAAATATACATATTATTGGTTGTTTCTTCAAATCTATAATTTAATGAGAACCATGTGTCGAAATTTGTTAATTTTCATCATTCAACAGACTTAAATTTGAATAAAATTTTACAGACTCACTTCATTGTCAAAGTCCCACGGTACAAAAGAATATTGCAACGACGGCATGAAGACATTGGCCTGCAACCACCTGATGAAGAGTTCTTTAGGCGGATAAATTGTGCCGTTCAGTGCACCGTTTAAGTAGCCATTGCCACCAATCATGTCCGGCAACACGTGAACATATCCGTTCAGATTCATTTGCAGCAACGTTGTAATCAGCGTGGGCAAACCGTTGTTCCATGTCCATGTGGTGTCTTTGTCGATCATGCGAACGAATATTGGTAATTCCTGGCTGCGCCATCCTACCCGCACTTCGATGCTGTCATCGAAGTTGCCAGCGAGTGCCTCAACATAATCTTGCGTGTATATTCCCGGCTGTATGTTGGTAGAGCCGTTCAACACTGCTATTTGCGGTAACCAAGATATTTCGCCTGCGTCGAACTTGAAACTGTCAATACCAAGATCCTGGAGACGCTTCAGTCGCGCCACCCACCAGTTCACCGCTTTCTGATTTGTGAAGTCGATTACTGCGGAATTCAAACCTAAAACAGACGAAACATTCGAAGCGATATTCGAACTCTTTTTTGTATCTTTCAATAACCATCTTTATTTTCAGAGTTACTCGCGATCTCACCTTGCCACCACGATGTTTTGACACTTCCGTCGATATTCTTGACAAAGTACGAATTATTTAGTGCTGTGGAGAATGCGGGTTCGCAACCTCGGTTGATGAACGGATGTATCCACAAAGTGACACGGAAACCTTTCTTCTTTAATCGTTGCACGAGACCAGTGACGTTGGGAAATTTGATGGGATCGAAGACGGCAGATCCGTAGCAGGTCTCCCATTTGTCGTCAATCTCGATTTGACTGTTGTTGAACCTGTAAGCAATGATCTCGTCCGCGTATGTCTCCACCACTTTTTCGGTGACATTGGCCTTGTATCTAGCCCAAGTGGACCATATAGGATGCCGAATCATCCGTTCGTTGGGATGACCCTTTGGTCGTCCCAAATGAGTCTTCACCACATGCTGGTGACTGTCTTTTGGATTCGTGAAGACTCCGATCTCGTACTGGAGCTCGACGCTGTCGCGATGACGATAGGGCGCCTTATTTTTGGCGATCAGACACAAAGAGCTATGTCGATAGTTGTTCTGGTCAAGGAATAGCGGCGCCGTCTCATTCACGTAGATGTAAACTCCTTTGCTAGACAACCAGTAACGCTCGGACAGTGCCATGTTTACTGGATGCGTCGGCAGATATGGTTCTTCTTCGTAGTACATGTGTTGCACAGGCCAGTGCTGATAACGAAGCTCCGGACCACCAAACCATTGTGTACCTTCGGTGAACTGGTAACAGTCTAAAAGTTCGGCATTGGAATTGGCCACTGCACGAGTCACATAAATAATTTCGCTATTCTCTTTAGCCCTAATGACGGTGTGCGTAACGTTGGCGCTTTTTACGCAAACTCGGTTACTGCCACCGCAGTTCTGCTCGAGTACAAAAGGATTCTGCAGAGTATCCGATGGAGTCTTCGTGTGAAGAACGTTAATCATAGTCTCGCCATCTAAAACAAAAACCAATATTAAGATAAAAAAAAATTGCACGCAAGAAAGATGACGTAACATAAAAATTACAATTTTTAACACAGAAACAAACACATAGAGAAGGTACATCATCAACTTACCATTTTTTGTGAGATTGAGAACAACAATACGATTAATTATGTTTACGAGAAGAACGCCATTTTTTATAGGAATTAAGACACCTTTGTCTAAATTGTCAGCTTCCGTGAATTCTTCGACGCACAATACCGCACTAGCAGCGGCTAATAGCAATATTATTGCGGAGCGCATTGCTGAAATTGACAATTAAGTTAACATAAGTATAGCACATATTCTCAAATATGCTAGAAATATTAGAAAAGAAAAAACTGAGATGTAAAGAATCATATAAGTATACAAAGTAATGTTCCGCGAAGATATTTTACTAACATATTTTTTGTTTTTTTAACTTGATCTTCAAAGAAATAATTGTGCAATTATTCTTACAGCTGTGTTGCAAGCGCATCCTGCACGTTATGCCACTCTCAGGAGATTGAATCAACATGTTGTCGTTTATGCCGGTTTATATACGGTTGCTCGATAAGACAGATAGCATTATGGTTTATGTATTGTGACTTAGTCATTACTTCAATTCGAGTGAAAAATGATTTCCGTCACAACAAAATCGTGCGAGGTAATGTAGCAAATTGATGAACTACAAGCTGTTTCAGTAAACACACTAATATACATGACATTGTTTGTCTAAAACATAGTATTATCAAATCTTTACAGTTCACACAATCATGCGTCTACATATCTCGAAACTCTTTAATATTATTAAAAATCTTTAATATTATTAATCACTATTAATCGGAGAATATACATAGCAATCTGTGAGATAAGTGATCTTCAAGTGTATCGATATCTCCCGGTTTTTTGTTGTTTGCATGCTTCTTCGAAGAAAGTAATTTTTGCATTGCGTGTCACGTGAATGAGCAGTGCTACGCAAGGATACGCATACTTTTTTTATTCCAATAAGATTTTCAGATATATAGAGTGGAAATATACATATAAAATAATTAAGGTTTTTAATATTATATAATACTTTGGACAAACAATGTGCAATACTGTGTTTTTACTGCAATTCATCAATTTATTGTTTGTGTTATCGCAGGATTTTGCTAACGAAGATCATTTAGTCATTCGAAGACTGATGCGATTCTCAAGAATTAAAACTTATTATATTTTCTCGCACTTTCGTAAACTTTGAATGTTTAAATAAAAGAATAAATGTGACATAGTTTTGTATGTTTTTTTTTGTATGTTTTTTATTAAGTTTAATATAAAAACAATTTCTAGTTACAAGAAAAATCAATGTACTAACTAAAGTTTCCGTTGTGTTGATCACGTGATGTACACGATAAATACATGTTTTATTTTATCAGTGCAAATAACTTGATTATTATCAAACTTGATAACTCTGCCACCTATTATATGTACAAACATCTATGTATCTGTACAATAAGGTGTTCTAAACTGCTATAGCAAAAAAGTTCTCAAAGAAAATAAAATTCTAAACATGCAAATTTAAAACTTAAAAGAAATTTAATTGATCAGGTGTTTGTCCGTAAAATTATCAAACACACACATGCAATTATGCAAAATTGTGTTTATATAATTTTTTTTCTGTTATCAGACACAAGTACGTGACATAATGGTGATCAAGGCGGTTATAATTAAATCAATCCATTGAGTGATTTCGCGATCGAGTTGCGATCGCAATCGATTGATCGTATCAGTAATTGAGATTTTAAACCTACCTCATTACATCATTAACTAATGTTTTAACTAACATTTATATAATTACATGCACGTTTTTATTTTCAGATTGTGGATATTTTTCAAACTTTTCGCTTGGGAAAACACTTATTCGCTGTTAAAAACAGCTCTGCACCCAGCAGAAACAAAATGCGCAATGTTCTTTTTAAAGAAATCGCTATAGCTCGTCGGACGAATATGATGATAAAATTAGATTGGAGTACAAACAGCGCGACAACATTATTTTAACAATCAGATCGCGAAGTCAAGCCCCGGTTCGTGAACGATTCAATTTTGACTAATCCGAACCGATCACGGGGTCTCATGTAACGAAAATACTTTTTATATAGGTAAATCCAATATGTGATCGACTTTATTTTAAGTCATCTTCAAATACACAGTCGTCCAACTGAAAATAACTTAAAATCAAAATTTTCATTTGGACAACTATATATATATATTTAAAGATAATTTATAAAGTCGAAGTATATTAGATTTATAAAAAATATAGTATTTTCATTGCACAAGACCCCGCAACTGATTTCGCATTAGCCATTATTTCCTATTTGAAATGTTATTTTAAATATTTAAATATAACATTTGGGAGAGCGGTATATATACATAGAATATATATACGTAAAAGAAAGGGAGGACAAAGAAAGTTAGAGGAAATGAAAGAGAAGGCCAGATGGCGTTATTGCATCGAGGTTTTCTTTTGCGCAAGTGCGATATCGCTTTCGGTCGTGCAAAAATCAAGAGAAGAGTTGCGCTCTCGTTGCGCTGCCAATATCAACTGGATGTGCTCCGATGTGCTGTGACCGTAAAGACTCGGTGAATACGCACACTCGATTTGTATGTTTGAATTTTGATGTTGATTTCATGTGTGATTCGGGTTTTATAAAGTGATCGCTGTGTATACACAATAGCCGTATTCCGTTCTTGTCAAAGAATTCCTCGTGTATGTACGCAGAATAGAGTGTCCCGCGTGACATGCTGTCTTCGCCGTGTTTGACAATGCACTCGCGTAGGAGCGTGTGAGAGTGGCGAAGTCATCAAGAATTTTCGCGGAATCGCGATTCTCGCGTTGTATATGCGTCGCGATCGCATTGTTCAACGCGAATGTTTACATTTGGCATGTTAAATGGCAAAGAATATGGAGGTGGTTGACGCCGAGGTCAACGGTTATCTCGAACAAACAGCGGATTTGTCGGCGGAACTCGACGACGGTGCTAACGCGGATGCCAACGACAACACGTTGACGAACGAGTTGTCGCCGCGCGCTTCGACAGACGACGATGAAAAACTCATCGGCTCGCGACGAACGACGGACAACAAGCCTCGCACTGACGTCTTCGATGAGAAACGCGAGAAAATTAGCGATTCGTCGCGAGCGGCTTCGGAGAGTCACGGTACCGAATCGTCGGAGGCAACGGCTACAAATGCCAACGTTCGTCAAACCCCGTTGGCCTTCACCATCGATTTCGGCGACAAGGAAGTGGACATGACCAAATATCAGAATATGTTTGAAAGGTACAATGCCAGACACAAGCGAAATCTCTCCACGTCGAAGGTAATGACGACTATCATTTCTTTTGCCGTTCTGTGCATGTCTTGAGTAAATATGTTTAGATAACATTGTAAGAGAGAACTTGGATCAATATCGTGGAAAATAATATTTGTTTTTTAGGTAGAAGTCAAACCGAAAAAGCCAAATGTCATACTGTCTCCAAACTTGGTGCAAAAGCAGAAAGTTCCTAGTACTTATTCGGAAGGTTACTTTAGTAGTGAAGATGATACAAAACGAAAATTTGATCACTTGTCGGAAAGACTTAAGCAATTAGGTAAATAACTACCTATTGTGTATTATTTTGTCTTCTGAAAACAATGACTTGTTTATGTTACAGTATGTTTGTTGTGTTAAAGAAGAGACAAGACATGTAGTTCACATTGTAAAATGTTGTTATAAAATTAAAATAATGTTATAAAATTAAAATTTTATTAATTTTATATGTTATATCTAATGTGTTTAAAGAAAACTTTAATATAAATTCTTACACACACTTGCACAGATATATTCAAGAAATATACCTGTGCTATGTGAATGACTCATGATGAAGTCATGGTCTTCTTTATATTCCTTACATGTGCCTCTTCTGTGTACTTTGAATGATGTTGGCATATTAATGACTTTGATGTTATAACTGTTTTAAATTGACTATTCAAAAGAAATATTGTCTTTAAATTATAACTGTTAGTAGTAAAATAAAAACCAATTAGTAAAATTTAATGTTTTTTATTTTACTTAATGTCAAAGATATGCTTGTTTTTTAGGTGTTAAGAATCCTTCAAGACTACAAGGTAGCACAAAGAAGTCCACAAATAAGCAGGAAGACTTTTGTCATCAAAACAAGCAAAACCTAATGACAAGATCCTGCGATGGCGAATCACAGCATCACAAATTATCACCCCAAAGTCTCTCTCTAGAACTCAAAGTCAATGAAAACCTGTACTGGTCATCGCAGAGATCTACAAAGATAAATGATTTAAATCGCGTCCTTCAGATGAACAATTATGATGATGAAAGTGAGAAACAGTACACAAAGAATATTGAGTATATCGATCACGAGTACAAAGAGATAAACGAACTTGAGGATAACAAAGTTTCTAATATAAATTATATCACTGACGATTTTAATATAAAAAACATGAAGGAAAGAGAGAATCATTCGTCGAGCAGCAGTTACGGAATGGATCTGAATGCGGACAACATAGCGGAAAGTACCAATCTAGATGCATTTAATGTCAGCAATGTCGACGCTGATTCTGATGGCGCGGTAAGTGAAGCTGGAACTTACACAATTCACAAAGATTACACCGATGAGGAGAAAGCAAGAATGGATATTGATAAGGTATTCAGTGTCGGTGTTCTAACTGAAGATGAGAGTAACGACGTGTATCTTCATAATTTCAAGGTAGACATATTTGCAAACACATTAACACAAACGTGTGTAAAACAATGCGCAACGCAATCATATTCACAAAATCAATCTTGTGCAGATGAACAGTTCTCGCGATAACAACGCATGGATATCCGAGTGGGCTACTCAGGTAGCGGAACATAACTCGCTACCTCCGATAATAGGTGGTTCAACAGGTCGTGCATCGCCTATGAGTCCAACCAAAATTCCATCTCCGATTCACGGATCTCAACGAATGTCGCGTAATCGTTACGTATGTATCTCATAAATATATAGAGATATAACGGAATATCAATAGAAAGTAATGAATTTCTCTTAATTTTACAGTTTTTTACATCTTTCTCTTGTAATTTGAATTTTTTTCTTTTACACACAGGAGCAATCTGATAGCAATCTGGGTGCCGATTCGTACGTGCGAATAAAGGAAAGAATTAATTTGATCTCAAGTCAGCATCAGATTATAGATTCTGGTGGTGAATCCGACGATGACGACACTAGCAACAGTTACAATACTCCACCCAACAGTTCGCAGCGCACACCTGTCCATAGCGCAATAGCTAGACGCAGTAGTTTGTCCGAGAGCTTGTTCCGGCGAGCGAATAGTAACGAAACTAGACGAAGTGTTCGAAAATACTTAAATTCGACCAAATCGAAGACTAAAGATGCCAACGTAGAATTATTGAATAATCCATCCCAATTCTTGTCAGTTCTTCATTTCGAAAGAAGAAGCAGTTCTTTGGATAGGTAAATGATTTATTGATTTTGCGTGCTAAATTAATAAGTTGATAATCAAGTATATTTTTAATATACTCTTTGTTTAATACAGGAAAGAATACGCTTCTGACACAACGGAATCTAATACGTCCAGAAGAAATAGTATGCAGTATCAGAAAGAAGATTTCAAGCACACCAATAGTCCCGTCTTGAGCCGTCTAAGGCCGCCTACACCAAAATTAACTAATAGTCCAATTGTTAATCGCAAGGCCGCTGCAGCGAAGATTCTTAATTCTCCCATATTAGATAAACCGAAGCATCTGGTAAACTTGTCTCAACAAATGAAAAATGTAGGGTATTTTGCGCGCGTCGAAAATAGGTATATACATTTTTGTTACATTAATTTTTACATCGTTTTGTTATATCAATTCTAAAATTTTGTTTTATTTTGTTATATTAATTCTAAAATGTCACATTTTATGTTAACCTTTAAAATCTCAATTTTATTTCGTTAATATCAATTCTCTTATAGCCCGTATATGTTGAGGAAGTCCAAGAGTACTACAAATTATCACGAAGGAACTAGTTATTTTGACAAAGACGTGTCCATTAAGACATCCAATGTGTTAAAAAACAGTCCAGAGCTACAACGGCATCTTAACATACAAAGATCATCGAGTAATACGAATATTAGAAATGTAAAGTCGCAGAATACCGTCGCACGTCGTAGCAGTTTTAATAGCAACGATGCTGACAGAACCGCGTCGCGAGGAAAAGTGGTTGCATCCGATAGCAGCAGCGAAACCGGTGAACAACAAAAAAAATCTCCTATGATGTCATCGGGAATCAAGTTGAATAGGGCTTTCAGTATAAGAAGAGCAAGGTATACACTGTAAAAGTTTAATCAATATTTCAGAAGATACAAGAAAATTATAGTTTTTGAACTCTCACTTTGCTTTTTATTTGCTTTTCAAATTTAAAATTGTTGCTTTTGCAGACTAAATTCCGAGTCAGACACAACGCCGAATACGACTCCGGAAGAGAGACGTAGAAGAGCACAATCCGAGATCAAGACTGTAGCACACGCAAACAAGCAACAAAATTATCATCGCAGTCGCACGAACAATGTCGGGGCGCACAATAAAGAGCCATTGAAAAAATTCGAGCCAACGAAATATAGACCCTCATCCATATCTAGAACCGATACTGGAAGATTCAGTATGAGAGCATCAAAATCTGCTCATGTAAATATCACATCTAGAACACTGTATAAAAGCAATTTGTATAAGCGATTTGTTGATAGACGTATGTTTTAAATACTTCTTGTTTTTGTTCTTTAAGCATTCTATCGGTAACCAGAAAACGAATCAAAAGCCGAGCAAAGATCACAAAAAATCTGGGAGGAGCAATTCCACCCTTACGTCTAAAGAAGTGGAATTTCAGAATTGGAAGAGACGGAAAAGTTACGATCCAATGAAAGCAGCGGCCGAAGGTAGAAAAAAATTAATAGACACTACGAAGAAACATCATAGTACCGAAGACAGTTCCGGAAAGTGAGTATTACAAACAAATACTCGATGACAAGTAAATTAATTTAAGTTCACAAAAATTGTATATTTTCTAGCCATGACAATTCCGTTCTGAGATCTGCCAGTTTTCATGGTACAGGAGGAGCTCTCTCATTAGCTAACGACTGGTCAGACAATGAATTAAATACCTATGTAGATAATCAAGTACCACCGCCTAGTAGTCCACAGCTGGTACGTTGGAACAATATACATAATCAGATCTTTTTTTTTTTTTTTTTTTTTTTTTTTTTTTTTCCATCTTGCTATCCGTATTATATTTCCGCAAAAACATAATAGCTGTGTAATCACAGGAAAGCGACAGCGATTTAGATACCTCCTCTTATCTGCAAACAACACAAAACGTCGTCTCTAATATAGCCGCTCGTATAACGGAATATTGTCTTCCACTCAACTCCGATAACGAGAGCGATGAGGATACGAGTCATAGGCTGCATCATCAGAATATATCAAAGGGACTGTATCATCGGAGTGACACAGAAAGCAGCGACGAACAGCATCCTGTGACACAATTTTCTATCTCCAATGTTAAAGAATTTAGGTACATACATACACGCACGTTGTTAGATACATATTGATATGTTCTAATATTTATTTTTCTCCTCATTTTTGTTTGAGTAGAACAAAGCTGGATTCGCAACGAACAAAGCTGGTGTCTTCCAATACAAACAAAACAAAACTCTTGTCGCACGACATCCGTAGCAAAACTGAATCTCTTTCCAACGTTAGTAGACCAGATTCCGGACGATCTAGCGCGCGAGTTAGTAGAACTTCGAACATGGTACGTCTAATATTGTTTTAATTATAGTTTATATAATATCAGAATCTTTTAGAATAAAAAACAAATTAATATATTATAGGGACCTAAAAGTAAACTGAGAGAATCAAAAAAGCTTCCAATGTCAAGCATACGGGACGTTGAAATGCAAAATTGGAAGCGTCGCAAAAGTTACGATCCTATGAAAGCCGCGATGGAAGGAAGAAGAAAAGCGGGCTTAATGAAAAAAAATTTAAATACAAATCTATCACCGAGGTAAGTCGCTAAGTATTTTGCGTGAGAAAGACTTTTTTTTTATTGTTAGAAGATTTTCCAGACAGTAAAGATTATCATTAAAAGATCTCTTGTGGAGTTTGCATACTGTCTGGATTATTCTGTTATTTAAAGACTTGAAGAAAATTAATATTATTTCACACTGTGTTGTTAGGGCTAATAGCGATCAATAATCTAAACACAATGTGGTGAAACAAACAAGCGACATGGTACACCTACACAACTGTTTGAACACTTTACACTATAGATTAATGAGGTAGCTCTCAAAATATTTGTTACTTTTCAAAAATATATATAAAACCTTTAGTGGCACACAAATGCTTGTTTTTGCTTTAGATTGTGCAAATTATATACATAAATCGCATATTCTTTATTTTTTCGTGAATAATAACAGACTTCGATTTGTTTTGTAATTGTTAAATATTTTTGTTATTAAGAACAATTTTGTTGTGAATTGCGTGTGAACTATCGGACTTTTATATACGTGTGAGGCTTCTTTTTCACCCGCTCGTTGATTTTTCTTGACTCCTTTGCGAACACTGCAACTTACTCCTAGAGTATAATTACTTTAAGTTTGACTCCGGTGAAGATGTTCAATGTAAATACACATTGCTTTCTCTTTCAAAGCCTTTTGCTTCTAATAAAACGATGCGATAAATTTGTGAAACGTGAAAAAAAGTTTGATTCTTTGCTATCTCATAATTCAATTATTTATTACATATATATGTATTTTTAATTTGACTTTTTAGCCCTGTAGCAAAGTCGCAGAGTTTTCATGGATCCGTAAGATTGGCCGTCGGTGATTGGAGCGACGAAGAACTAGTCATATCTGCAGACGAAGTATCACTTTATTAGAATTGTCTCAGAACTCTATTAAAGGTAACATATGTGTGCGAAAGTAAGATAATGAAAATAACACAAAAAATATTTCCGATATATAAATTGCAGTTATATTTAAATTTAAAACAATTTGTTCGGTGAAAACAGTCATTTAAGAAAAATTAGAGAAATGATTTTCATATTGCGTGCGTAACTTTGTGACCAACTTAATCACCGCATATTCTCGAAATCTCAAGTTACTACAATTGTGCTTCCCAAAGGTGATCTTTCAGGCTCTTGAAGTTTGCGATATTAATGTTGAGAAACACGTCCACTTGTTTGTATTATACATTTAATTTTAAGAGAAGAACATTTGCGTTTTTTTTTTTATTTTTTTTACTATTTAATATATAAGAGATGCAAAATATTGCCTAAATGTAGTTATAATGGTAGAATATTTGATGTAAATAATGATATTGAAAAGAAAAAAGAGGGAAATATAAGAAAGTTGTTCTAATTAAATTATTAAAGAAAGAACGTAAAAAAATGCGATTTAATTTATATAAGGAGTGTTGAATATATATAGAAAAATTACGTGTCTAACATTGATTTAATTGCGATTGGACCAATCATGTAGTGTTTGTGTACAATTAGGTCTATCTACATAATCACATCTTGTTTCATCTATGAAGTCTCTCTCAAGTATACACTACGTTCTTTGTCCGCAATAATGGATACAGATTTTGTAATTTTCACGGTTGCTTTCTGTTAGAGTATGTATTCTGAACTAGAAAGAAAGCGTACTTTTTCGTCCAAAGCACGTAATGTGTGTGAATTGTAGTGAATATCTGTCTCTAAAATAATTTTCAACGTGATCATAAAAGGCTTTACGATGATCTTAAGCATTAAGCTATATATATTATTACCGAACAAGGCTTAATTATAAATATATATATATTCTTTTTCTTAAGTTTAATAATAATAAAAACAGATTTCTCTCGATATCGCATAAGAAATTGAATTATTTCTACGAACATACTCGACCTAGGATAATGTAACATGACATTGATACATTATATTTTATACATGAATACTTCATCACGCTTGTTGCTCTAATATATTTTTGATGAAACTTTCATAAAATTTATGTAAATTTGTTATGTATAGCGCAAATATTATGACAAAGAGAAATTATATTAACGTTCTTTTTATTAAATAATTCCTAGAAATTTTGTTTTAACGTTTTACATTATTATATTTATTATGCATGTTTCGCAGTGTTGAAAAAACTCGAAAAGTTAAGTTAAAATATTAATTTGTACGTGCGCGCGTTAGAAACAGACAACTTGTCAGAAACAAATATTTAAATTCTAATTCATTATATAATTGAAACTCGCAAAAAAAGAAATATTATTACGAACTATTATAACAAATTTTTTAGAATGGGATTACGCAATAAATGTTTTATAAAAATGTGATATTATTGCAGATGTAGAAAGTTTACTGAGCTAAATATGATAATAATACGAATTTGTTACAAAAACATTAGTAGATAAATAAATTTCTTCGCAATTATGTTGATATTGTGTATATAGTCTCAAAATGTTTAATTTTTATAATACTTTATATACAGAAAGTTGTTAATTTATTATTGCACAAGTAGCTATGAAAATGTACTATATCGCTATCTCATTGAAATTTCGCACTTATTTTTTTTTTTTTTATACAAAACTGTCTATTTGTTCATTACATTATATTCTAAATGACAGCTTTACTCTACAGAGAGAAAATTAATCTTATTTTTATGTATAATAATATATTGTGTATTACCTACAAGCCTTTTATGTATACAAATTTACACATGAAGATAATGTAAATTTCTTGTGATTGCATATTTATAAATACCATACGTACGCATTTCCTTACTTGGCACTCTCATATCCAAGATGTGTTGAAGTTTTTTAAATTTATTATATCATCATTTATTATTAAATTTATCAAGTAGAAAAAAAAAACAAGAAAACAAATTTGCAGCAAGAAAACTAAAATAAGAAAAATTTATTTCAACGTATAGAATAAACGAGAAAAAAATTGCATTACACAGAGAAATAAAACTCGCGCGCACGCTCTCACACACACACACACACACAATACACACACACACATACCAATTATTATTTATAATTGAAAATAGAATGAATACTATATACTATAAAACAAAATCACAATATATTTCAAAATCACTTGGTGGTTCTGTACAACAGCTTAAGTATGATTATATTATTTAATGAATCTGTAAACTCTCGATTATTTGATGATAAAATATTTGCCGTCGAGATTTTTCTAGAACGATTTATTCTCAACAGTGACGTGTACATTTTGTAATTGTCTTATTTTGTCCCAATAAAGTTTTTTTTGTATGTCATTAATAAATGGTAACATACATCTCTTAGTGCCTTTATTATTAGCGATACTGCATATCAAAAAGTATATCTCTGGTATTAATACTTCTCTAAATTTGTTATTTATATTAAATTATGCGCATACGTACGAAAACGTTATGTGTATACACAATCGTTTTAACAGTATATGTTTCATATGTTTTACTGCATCGTGATGAAAATCAGTGTGAGCATACATAAATAATAATAATAATAATAATAATAAATGCAATATATATTTGTATACTTATAGCCTACACACAGAGCTATATAAGCGCATTGAATTTCGTTCTACAAACAATTAACTTAGTAACTGTCATCATTAGAAAATACGGTTCTCTCATGCAGAGAATTAAGAAGTATGTCGGTTTATTCGTGTAGTGTGCACATATCATTTTATATGTAGTATATCGTACGCAAGAAAGTATGTTCCAAACATTTCGCTTGCTCTTTTTTTTCCAACAGATCTTAAATATTTTGAATCTTGTATAAGGTAACCGTGAGAAATCATTTTGAATTTTGTTATATCAATTACTAAATCCTTCCGTAGTTTTTTTTTTGTATAAAATATTGAATATAAAATAAATTTCGTATAAAAGATTGAGGTGAAATATCATTGAAAAATCAATAGTTTGTGAGATACGTTATATTTTACGATGACATAAAACACAAATCACACAAACCATTGACTTTTCGATGATCATATAATAAATAGGCCAGTCGAGCACGGTCGAATTAGATCTTTATTTGGAAGATATATTCATAGATATTTATAGAATAGTTTAACGTAATCAATATAAAGGAGGAGGTGATTAAACACAAATGTACAAACAAAATACAATAAATGGTAGTTTTCATCGCGTGTTTAGCAGCAATGTATAACGTGACTTTATTAGCGCCGCACTGCGCACCCTCTCTTTCTCTTTCTTTCTATCTCTCTCTCTCTAAATAGTCAATAATTGTACACTGAACTCGACTTATACGCTAAAACCCCTCACATGTATCGCTTCCTCCGATTGAAAAATAATTGTTCTATTTTTCTGTTTTTTTTTCTCTTTGCAATACAAAAAAAATCAGGTAATATGTTATTAACATAACGAGAAAACATTGCACTGCTATCTCTTTCGCTTGACCATGAGCTTTTAGCTTAACCGATGAGCTTGGGCGGTCAGCGTTTAAGAATTTTGGTCAGTCACACAGAAAAACGCAAGAGGAAGCGACAGCGATTCAAAGTATCAACATAGTGATTTACGCATCTCTATACGAAAAAAAAAAAAAAAGAAAAAACGTCTTTTACATATTTAACGCCTTCTTACATATCGCGTAAATCATTTACAATTCTCAAACTACTTGATTTTCCCGATAAATTCTTTGTCTACACCTCAAATTCTCATACACCAGGCACGCAGAATGTGAAGTGAAGAGACTATTTAGCAGTTTTCGAAGGCATTGCTCGCTGTATCCTCTTTGTTTCTGGTATCTTAAAAAATTCCCTCTTGGGGCATGATGAATCCCGCAAGACAAAGAGATGGTCGTGCAGATCGTCTATTACTTATATAATCGTCTTAACGTTATTCTTTAAATACGTTTCTTGTAGTCTTTACATGAAATAAGTTCTCATTTTTTTTTTGTATTTTTTTATAATAAAATTATTCTAATCTTTGTAAACAGCTTGATCTTTGTTGCCCTGTGAAACCTGCCTTCTGTCATAATACAATAATACTCTTGCATGGTAGGTTTCAAAATTTAATGTATCACAATCTTGTCGTGTCTTTTTTTTTTTTTTTTTTATTAACAGTAATCTTCTTTAAATTCAGACATCAAATTCAAATGCGAAGTTTTATTCGTTCAATGTATCATATTTAAGAAACATCTTAAGTCGCAAGTCGCAATACAAATGCCAACGTAAGATCCTTTCTGATTTTGTTTTTCCTTTTGCACATCGTGTAGAAAAGTTCGCGTAATATCTGATTACTCCATTAACAAATGGAGAAAAGAAAACTAATGCGTGTATAAATCAATAAACTAAAACTTCCCCAAATTTACTTTTAATACATGCAAGATAAAAATTATATACGATTTGTTTTCAGTGAAAAATTTATATATCTTACTAAATTCGCTTTATAATTAATCGATAATATCAAAAGTAATTGTATATATATATAATAATACTTAGCGATAGTGCACAGTACCTGTTTACTTTTCTCTTATCCCGCTTTCATCACGCAAATGCACTGTCTCGACTTAAGCTTTTTCATAAATAGACAATTGAGTTATGATCGTAGAGCATCTTTATAATGTGTTTTACTGTGCATTCACGCTAGCTAGCGTTGTTCTTATTTTCTTCTTATTGCTGCGTGTGAGGCTTGCCACGTGACACGTATCCGCCACGCGCACCTCCCCTCTGACCGCGAAACTGTCCGCGACCACCGCGCTCGGTTCGCGCGCCTCTCGGTCCGCCGCCACCTCCACGCTTGAAGCCGGCGTTAAATCCACTATTTCCGTCATTGTTGCCCCAGGAACGTTGCTGATAACCGTTTTGGTAATTTTGATCATTGCGATAATACGTGCCTAAAAAAAGACATGTTTTTTTCTGTTAAGAAAAAACTATCTTTGTAATTAATCTTTATAAAACAAAATATTTTGAAAAATCATCTTTAAATAATTAATCTAATCAACTTGTTTTTAATCGCGTGCTATTTATTTACCTTGTCCGCTGCGTCCATTTTGGTAATTACCCCTGCCTCTGGCATTATAGCTATTAGGAGTATTTCTTCTACCACCTCGTCCTCTGTATCCGCGTTGTTGATCACCCCAAGCTTGCTGAGATGTCTGTTGTGCTGCTTGTTGAGAATCTTGCATAGATTGTTGCTGTTCGGATTGATTCCAGTCATTGGCGTCGGTCATCTGACACCAGTCAACGGATTCATTTTGTTGTTCCAACGATGACTCCGTGGTAATAGCTTCATTTTGACCATTTTCAACTTTCTCCTGATAGAATTTATATTTGTTTGAATCGTTGATGATTAATAATGTCTTTAACAATCACTCTTTAAAACAGAGATCCTTTTACTTAAGTCCGTTGACTCTCACTACTTAAATTTTTCTCTTGTGCTGCCATCCTATTATCATGCACTCGCGCTAAACGCACAACGACCACAACCTTACATACACATGTCAAGCACGATTCTTTCCAAAGAGTAGAGGGAATGGAGGAAAATCTGAGTCATGAGAGATTGGTCCCGACGACTTAAATCACGAGGAACTCTGTTGCAATTTAAAGAAAAAAAAAGCAATAAACTTACCTCTGTGGATGTTTGAGGTTCCTGCTGATGTGTCTGTTCTTTGAAGTTTTGTGTCTGTCCCTGTTGTGGCAGTTGTGCCGCGTTTTGTTGCGGCTGTTGAGGTTGAAAACCCGCCGGATGTTGTGGACTATATTGAATGTTTGGTTGTTGATGAGATGGCGGCATCGGGATCGGTGGTGGTGGATTAGGATTTCCGAATCCAGGAATGTGAGACATTTCCTGTGGCGGTTGATATATTACTTGCTGCGGCACACCTACAGGTGCGCTCGTAAAATTCTGATTTGTGTAAGTTTGCGAGGGAATAGGTGCATTAACTGCAGGAGGAATGTGTGGAACAATAGGCGCTTGGGTGACGTCCGGCGAATCGAGTTCTGATTTTTGCAAGAATATGAAGTTCGGCGTGCCTATGACATCGTTGATTTGAGGCGCAGGTGGTGGTTGTTGTTGAGATTGCTGGGCCGGCTGTTGTTGCGGTTGTGGAACAAAGTTGGTAGCGTTCGTATAATAAGGAGTATCTACTGGAGCGGCTGGGTGCGGAGGCATAGGTTGTGGTACAACTGGGATAGGTCCCGAAACAGGAGCAGCTCCGGAAACAACGGGCAGCGGTGCGACTTGAACTGGGAAATTCGTAATAGGAATCAAAGATTCCGGAATGTGTCGATTGTCGTTGTTGCTGTATTCTTCGTTGTGTTCTTGTGCTGCTTGTGCATCGTTAGGTTTTGTTTCTGCCGCAGTTTCAAGGACCTACAAAATATATACATACATATCAATCAAACAAATCGCACACATCAAACTGTAGAGTGATATAGTATTCTTAATATGAGTGTTGATGTTGATACATACGTCTTCCACTGGAGCAGTTTCCGAGCATTCGCGAACCTGGTCGAAATAGCCTGATTGATTGATTTTTGAAATAATCTCCTTTAATTTGTTGTAAGTCGTTCCAACAATCTCTCTCTGTTTTCCGTCTACAATCGCTACGTAATGTTCAGCTATTTTTTGAGCTTGCTGAACAAAAGTCGCATCACCTTCTTCACGTTGAAGTTTCATCGTAACTTCATCATGTAAGTTGCCAAGAAATTTTAATTCCTCCTCTGATAATTTTACAGCTCCATTTTTTCCGTGAAAAAAATCATCCCTAACTGCATTGGTGCTAATGCTTGTCAAGATATGTTGGACAAGAAGAACCTCTTTTACCTACAATATCGCATTTCATCATTGTATTAAAAAACCTCTATGTCTCAAAACTTATGCATTTTATAAATAATATACAAAATATTATTTTTCAGATCTTTACTTTGGAAATGTCCTGTTGCATGCGTTCAACAGCTTCCTTGCGTGCCAGTTTCTTCTGCTGTTTGACAGCATCGTTGGCGATATTAACTATCTGCTTATACAAATCTCGAGTTATATCTAATGTCTGCAACACCTCATCGTATTTGGCCACCGCTGTCTTCTGGTCTGGATTCAATTCTTTGCCAGTCTTCTGTAAATCCCTATATGACTCGAGTTTACCCTGAATGCAAAAGGATATATTGAAAATTTTATTTGATTTCTTTTGTGACGCAGTCACATAATCTTAGTCTTTATATTTTTGTAAAACACATTGCGCGTAATTATAATAAAACATTATAATAAATCATAAATTATAAGCCAAATGCTAAAAAAACGTGTCGCAAGATAGCTGTAACTGTAGACGCCGCAATATCAAAACAAAGCAATTCGGAATCTTGCGTTTTGATCTACAAGGACGCCGGATTTTTTGTAATAGTCCACGAACATAAATTAATGCGACGATCTCCTAACAGCTTCGATGCGGCAATATTTATCGAGATCGGATCGCCAGACTCTAGATCGCGATACTATTGCGACAAATCATGGATATTCCGTGCTAAATCGCCCAATTTTAACGAAAACGCGATTATCGTCGCTGTATGCGTTCGCAAGACAGAGATTTGGCGATGGGGTTTTTACGAGCGGGATGCGTGTAAGAAGAAAACTTCCGTGCACGCAGCGATATGTACCGCCATGATACGAGGTTGGCGAAGGTAAATTGGCGCGTTAAAAAGAACGGGATTTCGTCGTACCGAATGATAGCGCGAGCCACCGGCTGACACAAACAATCGGTATGACGCAAACGAGATGACTTCGATACGCGTATTGTCGTACGAAATAATCCCCGAGAAAATGCATCGACGTACGTGAGCACATGGCACGTCGGGGAATCATGGCGGAGCGCACGGTAGGGAAGCCACCGCGACTTGACAATAGAATTTTGTCTGTAATTACGACACGAGCGATCGCAACACCACGCTTACCTTTCGCTTTTCGAGGTTTCTGATCTTGTGCTCGATTACGATGATAGCCTGGCGAAGGGGTTCAGCGGTCTCCGTAGAGGCCTGTTTCTCTAACTTATGGTTAACAGAAGGCATCGCTTCACGGGCAACAAACACGAACTGGAATGGTAACTAGCTTGAATGGAAAAAAGAGACGGCGGGACGACGCCACGAACATTGTCAAACATTGATCAGCATGCGCATGCGGCGCAACGTCCGTGTTCAAGATACGTTTGCAACGTGAGAAAGCGCGCAATTTATGTGAAATCGACCAATCGGAGACGAAATCCTCAGAGAAACTGTCGTTTGTGACTCTACGAGCATATGTATGACAACTGGAAATGACATTACGCAAGTCTTATGTCATTGGTGAATTGATCTCGGTTCGACCAATGAGCTGATCTCGACAAAGTCGCACATGCATAACACAAGATCATTTGGACCAATAAGCATCTTAGCATAGTTTTATGTAAATCACTCTGGCGACTTTATGCTCGATTCTTATTGGTCCAATTGGTCTTATGCTGTGCATACGCAGCTGTACGATCTTGTGTGCGATGACCCTTAGGCGGATTCAAACTCGAGACCTCTAGCAGACCATAGAGCCGCGAGAACCAATGGGTCTCGCAACGAGTTTGCAAACGCTGCATATAGAGCGCGCTACTTACATAACCATCATTTTTTGGCGAAGAAATCTTTGTTCGTGTTCATGCGTGAACGAGGATGGATGATGATGGAGTCCTCTGCATGTGTTTGTATATGCGTATTTTAAAATTGTCACAAGTATGGGCCTGAGCACAATAGACAAAATATTAGGAATAAATATTAAATTCCAAATTCTTGTTTTTTAATTTATAATGCCACTAATTTATTCTATCTTCTTGTTTTGCAAAGAAATAATTCAAATTTCTTATTTAATATTTATTCCCATTCCTAATATTTTGTTTATTGTGCTCATATCAACGTTTAGTTTAATTTAATAAATAATATTTGTTAGATTAATTATTATTTCACAAAAATATAAAATAATAATATCGACAATTTCAAAGAATTTAAAAATGTAAAAATTAATGTTCGAACTTTGGTCGCAATGCATTTTCATCGTTCCAAAAAAGTTTATTAAATACTTATTAGTAATACACGGAAGGAGCTTTATTAATCGATCGAACAAATTCAGGCCAAGTTTTTATTTTTTATAGGTATACGAGTTGAATATAGATTCACTCTTTTTCACACATCGGTTTCATTCAACTGCGATACTCCATCACGGCAAATTAATCACCACGGTGATTAATTGTTGCGAGTCCCAACCAGAATGCACCTTGCTCCTGGATTTAATTAATTATACGTGTCAAACACGCTTTTTCTCGAGGAATCCCCGAGGAAGACAGTTGGCGTACGTAAAGTGCGCTACATGACTCATTGTAAAGCCGATGACGGTTTCGAATGACATACATACTTTTGACCCGTTGGTATGGCGTCTGTTATCCGAGACCGATTCTCGAGCTGTTGCGCAGCTACAACTGCAAACGTATATAATTTCTCGACCACCCCGATTGATCGTCGCGAATGTGATCAGGTGTATCACGGTAATAACCGGATATGTTCGATCGATCTTGATGCATCGGCGACAATGCCGACAAGCTGTGTCATTAGCGCAAAACCCCAGCGCGATATTATTAGATCATCCATTATAGAGGTAACGTCTGTGATTTTACGTACAGCTTTTTATATCACTATGCACAACTCATAAAAGAAATTTCGTATTATCTGAAGAATTTATTCTTGTAGAATTTATTCTTGTAGAATTCTTTCTTTCTCTTTCTCTCTCTACCAAAACTAATATTATAAAAGAGTTGCCCTAGTATAGCTTTTTTTTTTTTTTTATTAAAATAACTTTCTGTGACGTAATTTTTGAATAAGTAAAATCTAATGGAATAACGTCAGAAATAATTTTATACACGCTCTTTTCTATTTACGCTTTTGTTATTTTTTTTCTGTTACAGAATATGTTAGAAATATTTCTGCTAGACACAATAATGTTATATAGAAATATTTTTCATCCAACTAAATTATTAAACAAGAATACTACCGATCGAACGAAACAAAGAATAGGACACAAGTGCCACAATTTTTATCCGGATTGCGCAATTTTTATAATGCGTAACATCAACTTATGTATGAAATGAACGTATCAACATTCTCGAGAGTATTAACACGTCGAAAACACGTCATCCACACACTCTTTATCGCATTTCCGGGCCATATTATGTCTGTGGCACTCTCGCATACCGTGTAAATAAATACTCCGTATCATGAACTGTCATCGGGCACTTCGGTTTGCCGTCTTATATACTATACGACGATTCTTGGCGCTTGGTCATTCGGTGCTCGGACCTCGTAAAGATCGAAATCACTTTTTTCTTCCCGCGAAGGAAGAGAGTTACATTTGCGAGTGAATTTTTTAACTATCGCATCGGCTCGCGATCGAACGTAAAGATGACGACTACGACGGTCTTCGGCGATGCGTTGCAGCATCTTCATTTGCGCGCTCTGTGCTGTCGGTAAACAGAGTGTAAGAACTTTGTAAAAGCATCGTCAAAAGTATTATGCTCCGTTTACTAACAGTACGGTGCGACGGGATCATCTGCTAATGCTGATCAAGAGAATTCTGTGTGTGTGGGTGTATATATATATGTGT
Organism: Pseudomyrmex flavicornis; assembly: GCA_014825475.1. Taxonomy (NCBI): domain Eukaryota; kingdom Metazoa; phylum Arthropoda; class Insecta; order Hymenoptera; family Formicidae; genus Pseudomyrmex; species Pseudomyrmex flavicornis. The sequence goes on along the minus strand of QVNW01000441.1, from coordinate 52,980 downwards.
GTGTGTGTGTGTGTGTGTGTGACTTTCTCTTTGCGCTTCCCATATTTTAGCATAACTCAGCCGTGTAATTACGAGGCATTATGCTGAAATAAGGAGTCGCAAATGTACGCCAATCTTCGAAGAATGAATTCAACAGTTGTCCTCTTACTTCGTTTAACAGCTTACTTCCGCAAATTTTTATGTAAAAGGTACGAAACTTCGATACGTAGTTGAGACGAATGTAAAGAAGAAATATAAAGTGGACGTTGCAGAGTTACGTGTATAAACTTTTTTATTTTATTCTCAGCAAGAAAAGAGTTTATCGGAAGAAGAGACGCATGTTCGATGAGGATATTTTATGCGCGAACTTGACAAATAAGTTCGCTCTTTTCAAAAAGATCGTTGACGACGCGGTCTTTCGCAGCATCAGAGAAGTTTTCTTCCGATACTCACCGGGGTTATCGATCCTCGCGACCTCGTCGCGTATTTATTTCTACATACGCGTTGTTAATACGCATCGATTGTGTCGCGACGGCAATTCGCGCGAAGAATTCGCCGAGAACGCGCGAACGACCCGCGTATTTAATTTTCTGCGGTCACGTTTTTAATAAATTGCCAAACGAGCTGCTGAGTCTTTCTCTCTCACGTGAATATTCATTTATTCCTCATTATTCTTCGGGAGCGCGTAAGTTGGTAAATAAGTTTGTCTGTCAACGCATTTTTTATCAATCGATCTGTGACACCTGTTAGTAAATACAATTCTGATTTATTCGTCAGTAATCTCGAGATCGTCGTTATCGCGTATGAAATCGAAACGCGTATATACGCGCGTATAAATATAGACACGTATGCGCGTTCCGATCTCACGTATTGTTGAAAGTGTCATCAGTTGTTGTAGAATAGCGGAGAAAAATGCGCGTGGCAGTCGTGGGTGCCGGTATAATAGGAGTGACGAGCGCTCTTGCAGTAAAAAGTGCTTTTCCGAGTTACGACGTGAAGATCTTCGCCGATGCGTTCTCACCTAACACGACCGGCGACGGGAGTGCCGGTCTATGGAGTCCTTTTCTTCTCGGAGATACACCTGTCGAGGATATAACGTGAGTAATATTACTCTATAAAGCGGGAAGTACCGAAATCGCGGTACAAATTTCAAAGAATCTTTCGAAAAACTAATTTGTATCGTACAAGGCAAAAAAATATAATTTATTTGCAAAAATTTGAATGTGAATTATTTAGTCGATGGGCTGGCCGAACGCATCGTTGGTTCGAACAATTGTGGAAAGCGGGATTGTCATCGAAAACGGGCGTTTGTTTGATACCCGTAACTCGCATAATCAGCGATAAGAAGGATGATATCAATTTCGAATGGGCGAATATTGTTTACGGCATCCAGAAGCTCAGTGAAAAGAGATTGCGACGTTTGAACGAAGAACACAAGTCTAATTACAAGTATGTTATCGCAACAATTTTTTTTTTTTTCAGTAGATAATGAAATCATTTAAAATCAAATGATCTACGAATATAAAATAAGCGTACAGTTTTTCTTTTGAGCGAGCTACGCATTTATGAAAATTGATTTTTAGAATTCTTCCTTTTGTAACTTATTGTTAGCCATTTCTCTTGATATATTTCGAAATGACAATTTCAGAAAAGGTTGGCATTGTATAACTTATACCGCCGAGCCGTTTCTGTTATTACCGTGGCTTATGGAAAAGTTCGCTGCTTCGGGCGGAGAAATGGAAAAGAGAAAGATTAAAGCGCTGCACGAGTTAGCCGAGGAAGGATACGACTTAATAATAAATTGCAGCGGGCTCGGCGCACGAGAGCTCATCGCGGATAAAACGGTGACACCTATCAGAGGTCAGGTATACAAGGTAACTGACATTACCTGTAATTTATACTGCGAATATTAATATTCTTTCTCGTTCTCTTCTTTCTCTCTAAAAAAAAAAAAGATTCAGAGTTATTTTTTATGGTATTGGATAAAAATTCTGATAAATTGTCGTGAAAATATTCAACTCTTTATAATGCGGTTTAGTGAAAAATGTCTTCGCGCTTTGTTACAAAATGTTTAATTTTAAATAACAAAAATTAACGCAGACGAATTTCTTAAAGGTGAAAGCACCGTGGGCGATGCACTGTTTTATAGTGGACGACGAGTGCAATTATATCATCCCCAAGTAAGGCAAGCTTTACTAACGCATTACATTTTTGTTGACAACGATAATTATATTTTTTTAAATATTTGCTTAGCGTCCACACCGTTGTATTGGGCGGCACGTGTCAGGAAAACGACTTCGACTATTCCGTACGAGAGGAAGATTCGAAACACATTTATGACAGATGCTGTCACATAATGCCTTCCTTAAAGGTTCTAATATATGCGACATATTATTAAATTGATCATAAAAAAAGAATCAGAATTAATACGCGCTAACTAGATTTTTATATTAGTTTCTTTTAATCACAATTACGTGCTGTGTTAAATTTATTTTTATTCTAATAATAATTTTGGCTGTGCAGAGAAGTCAAATAATCCGCCAGTGGGTGGGTCTCCGGCCAGGACGACCGCGAGTTCGTCTAGAAAGCGAAAACCTCATGTTGCCTATGGGGAAGGAGTTTAAGGTAAATTGCCGCAAAATATTGGTTAACTGTATTACATCGATAGCGACACGGTAAACTACACGGTTGAACACACACGAAACTTCATACGAACGCGACTCAGTTTTTACACGGTCGCTTCTCATAATTCGCATTTCGTGTTTTCTACCTCAGGTGATACACAATTACGGCCACGGCGGAAGTGGCGTGACGCTGTGCTGGGGGTGCGCCATGGACGTCGTCGAGATGATAAGAAAGTTGAAAGTACCCGAATTAAACTCCAAACTGTAACTCCGCCGGGGACAGAATAAACTTTTTATTCTTCATTACATTTTTATGCACAGTCGCGACGTTCAACCTTGCTCAATCCCGGCTTTTTTGTGCCAAACGAATAATCGCGTCGCTAGAAATATCATTCTTATTTCAGTTTTTCAGATAAAAATTTAGATCACAATTAAATTTAGATTAACTTTTCTTTTAAATTGCCGAGAGAATGAATTTCAACTGTATGGGACTCGTCCCGATTCATATCGCTCGTACATATTTAAAGTCTGATCAATATCTTTGCGACTACAAAATCTAGACCTTCCTGTTTCGCATAATAACGGGAAAAAAAAGTCAAGAAACGTAATTAAACGTCAAGGAACGAGCGTATAAGCAGCGCGCGAGAGTTCGATCCGCGCGCGAAGCGCAGCAACCTATTTAAAGTTTCGTGTCGTGATTACTTCGTAACAAACGTGCAATTTCTAAATATGGTCGTCAACTGTAATTAAAGCACCAAACTAGCTACTAAGATACTTTACATGTAGATCGTGCCGCAGTTAGTCGCGTCAAGCTAGACGTCGCCGACGCGTGTTTCTCTCTCTCGCTCCCCGGTCGCAGTGCGATCTATATCACTCGCGAGTTTTTAATCGCGGAAAGCAGTTGGCGTCTTATCGCCATCGAGATTAGACGGGAAATATTGACATCGAGAGGTATGCAAACTACAAAAGGCTGTATCTGCGAAACGTTACATGTCTTTTTTAATTTGAAACAGATTTAGAAAATACATATTAGACTTATGTTTCTCTCACTTTCTCTGTTTGTTATATCAATTTAACAAATAAAATCATAATAATAATAGTAATAAAGTTTCGAACTCTTTTCAAATATATGGTAATTTAAATTATTGCAGACTTTGTTTTAAACAACATACTTTAGTATGATGTGAGAAACTTTCGAGGTTGAACTTCGTCAGCTGTTCGAGTACAATCGACAGAGGAAGTTAACTATCGATCGATAGTTATTTCTCGCGATTATGCGGCAAATGTGAAAGAGATTCGAGAAGACGTGACACTGACGCGGAATTAATGGACATATATCGCGCGCGCAGTGACGACGCGATCGAAACAATCGAATAATGGAAACCTACGCTTGTCATGATCTTCGTCAAGTACAGAGATAAGCGATCGCTCGTGATATTGCACGATTCTAAAGATGATAATTCCAGAAACGAGGGTGCGACAATCGGCGAGTTCAACACGGGATTCAAGGAGCGACTGTGCAAGTCTGCGAGCTACGCGTTTCAAAATCGAAAACCTATCTCTGCCGACGATTCCACGAACGTCTCACTGTACGACAAGATAGGTGTTGCCAAGCATGATTCCGAACTTTATCACTGGAGAGTTACTGCTGACAAGAGCAATAACATTGGTATTGATTCAATTCTAAAATCTTTTCTTTCGTTTGATACTCAACTTTCGACGAAATTTTAATAAGAAAACGTTTTAAAAATTCAGAAATTTTTATTAACATTCTCATATAAACTTCAATTTTAGCGTAAGTTCTTATTTTTGTAGTTTGTATTTATCTTTCTCTCTTCTCTCTCTTTCTCAATATGTTTTTAAGTTATTATCTTGTAAAAATAAAAAACACTTCTAGACGCGTTACACGAGAGCGATTCAGAATGGCGCAAAGATAACATGGATGGAACATCGCAAACTAAAAAGAAGAAAAAGCGTAGGTAGATAAAGAGAGATTTCTACCTCCCGTGTAATCTATGTTTGAAAAAAAAAAAAAAAAAAAAAAAAAAAAAAAATACGAAGGTTCCTAATGATCTGCACCGCGAACTGCAAGTACGACGTCGTTAGACGCGTGGCCGCGCGATTCGGGATGAGAGAAGTTACGGAGGACAGTAGCTGGGATCTCTACTGGACCGACATGAGCGTCAGCTTAGAGCGTGCCAAGGACATGAAAAGGTTTCAGAGAGTCAATCATTTTCCCGGGATGACGGAGATATGCAGAAAGGATCTGCTCGCTCGTAATCTGAGTCGTATGCAGAAACTATTTCCGAAGGATTACAACTTTTTCCCGAAAACCTGGTGCTTTCCCGCGGAGTAAGCTATATAATGTGCACGAAACTGTAATTAACAATTATCTATCATCGGAGTTAATTACACGTTGAAAAATTATTAAGATTTGTTTATAAAATATTTATCTACATATTATATCTTTTATACATTTCACCTGTTTTTTTTTTTTTACAAAAAATTGACATTACTAAATAACTGACGAAGATTGTTTTCTACATGTCGCTTTTATCATCTAATTTAAGATGTTAAACATCCACTTCTATTTTTTAATAGCGATTTCTTTCTTCTTTCGCTCGTCAACAGTCGTGCGATCAAAAACCTCCGTATCTACTTTACTTTAAGCGCAACTTATCTTGGTTTGCTTCTTCGAATATGACCGTGCTCGGGTTTCTCGGTCGTAAATCCTGTTCGCGCCGTTACGGCGATAAAAAAAAAATCAATATTTCCCGAACGTTAAAATGAAAGCTTGTAAGCAGATCGGAAACTTTAGATTTCGGATTCCAGTCACGGCGACGCGATGTCTTACGCCAAGTCGCGAAAAGCTAAAACTTTTATTATCAAACCGGACACCGGATGCCAAGGGCGCGGCATTTACCTCACAAAACATTTGAAAGATATCACATTATTAAGAAAAATCATATATACAAGATGTATACAGTCCTTTTCTTATCACGCTTTCTTCAGCCCTTTTTAATAGACGGATACAAATTTGATCTGCGTATTTACGCACTAATCACGTCATGCGATCCTCTCAGGATCTTCGTGTACAACGAAGGGCTCGTAAGGTAAAAAATGCGCCACGATAGCATGTCTTTCTTTTTTTATAAACATATTGAAAACTCGATATATATTTTTAAATAAATACATGTGTTATAAAAAATGCACATCAGTTTCTTAATAAAAATTTCTAGTTGACAAAAAATGAAAAAATATTTCTTTTTAGATTCGCAACGAGCAAGTATAAAGAACCGAACGGTCACAACCATTCCAACATCTTCATGCACTTGACGAACTATTCCGTTAACAAGCACAGTCGAATGTACAACATCGACGATGAGATTGGTAGTAAGAGGTTTGTTTATCCCACGTGATATATGTAATAAAAAAGCGATAAATCAGCGCGATTGTATTTTACAGAAAAATATCAACGTTGAACAAATGGTTCGAAGCGAGAGAAATCGACGTGAAGGAACTGTGGGACGAGATCGACGGAATTATAATTAAAACCGTGCTCGCGGCCTATCCTGTATTGAAACACAGTTATCACGCCTGTTTTCCGACACACGACAAAACGTACGCGTGCTTCGAACTTCTGGGATTCGATATCCTGCTCGACTGGAAGCTCAAACCTTATCTCCTCGAAGTAAAAACCCCTTGGACAAAAGTTACCGTAAAACAAAATTTGTGAGAAAATATAAAAGATAAATTTGATTGAAGGTAAATCACTCGCCGAGCTTTCACACGGACGCGCAAATCGATAAAGACGTGAAGGAAGGATTGCTGATGGACACTTTCGACATGTTAAATTTGCAGCAGTGCGATAAGAAAAAAATAATGGAAGAAGACAGGAAACGGATCAGGGACCGACTTCTTCAAACAACGAACAACAAAGAAATGTGAATGCGCATTGATTCAGGATTAAGATTCTAAATATTTTTAATATCTAATGCGATAAATTCAATATGTAGATAATACGATGATGACAATACACTGACGCGTTATATACATTTCGCGCAGAGCACAAATCAACTATATGCAGAGACAGTTCCGGTGGGAAGACGACCATATGGGCAATTTTCGAAGAATTTATCCGTGTCTTCACGGTGATAAATATCAGCCTTTCTTCACACAGAACGCGCTTTCTGTTTTCCAAGACACGGTGGCGTCGAGAAAGCGGGAAGAAGCGTCAAGAATCGAGAGGGAGGAGAACGAGGTGAATTTTTTCTCATTTTTTGATTCGATCCCCTGGGATCGAACGAGAAAACGATGTTTCGCTAATCCTTTCCGATCGATCTGCGCAATAACATAATTGCATTTCAGCTGAGAGCAAATAAATGGGAAGACCGGAAAAGATTAATCGGCAAAAGCAACGAGCCGAAATTAGGTTCGGAAAGTTCGAGCGTGCTAAAATATTCGCAGGAGAGATCCAAATCTGCGGGTGTATCGAGAAAGACCGTTAAGTACAATTAAAACAATTAATTTCGTTCGTTAAATGTATCGCTCACACAAAGAAGATCCGTCATTTCACGTCGTCATAAAGAAACTAATGATAAAATTTATATTGGAAGAAGATAATTATCGTTCGTTAAAAAAGCGCGACATAAAAATTTTGCAAAGTTATAGTAACAAGTTGTTATAATGAACATAGAAGTTTCTCTCGTCGTCGGAAAGAGAGGCAAAAAATGAACACGGGTTTGTTATCATCCTCTCTTTTTCGCAGATCAATAAACAGGATTCGCAGGGACGTCCTGCCAACGCCCTGCACTCTTTCGAGGCCGAAATCATATCCGAGTCCGAGGAGAAAGAGCGAATAGCCGCTCTGGCGCAGAGGGAATTTCTCATCAAGAGCTGCGGCGTAATCGAGCAGATATATTTGGCGATGAAGAGAAACGGCACGCTACGACCCGCCGACGAAAGGAAGTATGGGACGTACGGTCGGCTGGGGCTACACACGAACAACATTTGTTTCGCGCACAAATCCCTTCATCATCGCCAAAACCTTTTCGACACTATGCATCCAGACCAATATTATCTGAGACGGCATTACGAAGTAATGTCTGTCGACTCGTTTTATTTATGAAAATTGAACGATTACAATTTACTGTTTATTGCATTTTTTTTAGATTATAATAATAAACGACACAATTTTTGTCTATTTTTTAGCACAAGACAGTGGAACATAAACGTACACGTACGTCCATCTTAAACAAAAGTGAGTTGTAACAATTATATCTAATGTGTTTTACTACTTCAACAAACAAAAAAATTGTCTACTATTTTAAAAATATATAATATTTACAACAAATACTTTATTACACAATTTTATTTTATTTAGACATGTGGTTAACGTGTAACGAAGCGCTCGTCTATGTTCGCCCGAAAATACCGCGAAAATTGTGGATGGTGGAAATGAACTGTAACGGTCAAAGAGGTCGTGTAACAAAAGCTCACGTTGCTAGAACGTTATCAAATTCCGTGCGCTTGCACACGCTTGAAAGAAGAGAATCTTGCCATTCTTTAAAATCCTCGAAGTCTTGAAGACCAGGTAAACCCTCGAAATCTTGCTGTTCAAGTAGTTCCGATCCATTGTGCATGTTGTAATTCAAAGTGTGTAACAAAATTGTTTTCTAGACGTTGCTATTCAACAATGAGAAGATAAAACAGATATTTTTTGAAGAATAAGAGAAACACACATCAAAGAAATTTAAAATATAAAATAGTATTATAAAAAAAATAAAATTTTTTGTTAAATTTATTCTTATAAAACACGTTGTTCTACCGTTTTTTGGAGAGAGAAGAATAATAATTCCTATCAGTTTTTTTTCTGAATAGAACTCGAGTGAAAATCCAACGAATCTCAGAACACGCGTTTCGGTTTTATGCGTGAGCCATTTCAAAATAGAGAACAGTAATATTAAAATCAACAATGGATCGATTTGTTAAAGTGCCATATATAAATATGTGCAATATAGATGAGTGAAACATGTACACATCACATAAATGGATACGCATTTTCTCTCTCATTTTCACATACACACACATTCTCTCTCTCTGCGTATAGTAAAATGATCATACGTATGTACGCCAGTCTCTGTAATATGTATAACAATTTTTATTGCTGATATATATATTCTGTGTATTCACATGATAAAAAATAATTTATGAACAATTTGTAGAATGCTGTTCTTGTTTGCCTCGTTCGTGATATATCGCATCCATATCGTTTTATCGTAGCGTTTTATCGCTGCGCTACCGGTGCTTAGCGCTCCTCGGCTTCTTTTCTTCCCTCTTTTTTTTTTGTTTTTTGTTTCTTCAAGTCTTATCGTTCCGTGTCGCAACCAGTACATCGAGTCGGTCGAAATCGCGGCTGGATTCCCTCGGCCGTCTCGACCACGAATTGCGCCTACTATATATATATATATATTTTTTTTACGTTAGTTTTAAGAATAAGAATTAGTGCGAGATATATCCAACACATTACGATCGGTGATTTGTTCTTTTTTTTTAACGTGATATATTTTATTAATATTTACATGAGAAACGACTGATTGCGGCGAATGTCTGCGCGTCTCATTTGATTCCCATCATAGTAAAGTCTTAAAGATATAGAAAGGCTTATGTACATATACATATATATATATATATATATGTATATGTATATATAGAGAGTCAATACAGATATTTATACGATATCGCGCGTATCGCTTATAAAAAGGAAAACTTAAAAGACCATAATACACATGTATAATATTCATGCGAAATATTTCCACCTTCGTTAAAAAGTCGCCACAATTTACACATATATTTACACATACGCATAATTTTCGCCGAAAATAAAGATAACTGCTTATTTAAAAGAGGTGCAACAATGAGACATGTAGTTGGACATATATATATATATAATATATATATATATATATGTACGAAATGCATTTGTTAGAATAAATTTTACAGGAGAGAAGGGAGTTAAGCTAACATCGAACACATAGTTGATGATCATCGGTACAAAGTGAACAAAGCAAAGAAGAAATAACGTATCAAGATGCATGCTTTATATGTGATGACTCTGAACGTTCAGCAATCGGTTTTTTAAAAATTATATCTTATAATGTAAAATTCAATGACAAATAGACGTTAGTTTTAGTCACTTAAATTACAGCTCATTTATTTGTACTAGAAAACGATTTTCTCCGCTGCCTCATTGACATTGACAACGTTATGTGAAAGCTCTTTCGCAAATCGCTTAATCCCCTGCACGTTTAACTTTCAATAATAAAAGCAATGTTACAGGTTGGTTTTTTTCTTTTTCACAGCATGATCTTTCGCCCTTCCGTTACGAGAAAATATAGAAAGAAGATATGTGAAGATGTGGTAATTCTATTCGTTGTAATACTAACATGAGCATTATGTAGTTACATGCTGCTTGTAAGTGTGTGTGTATGTGTATATGTGTGTTTGCTTCATATATAATGTGTGTTAAAAATGATTACAAACGATTAAATCAAGCTTGAAGCTATGAATAAAACGGAAACATTTTAAGAAAAGATTATTTAATTTTGGATCAAGAAATGTCTTTCTTGACCGAAAATTAAAGATCTCGATTGCCGAGTGAATTAGTATATACAGTTGTGAGATATACAGCAGATATTAATTTCGCATATATAAACTTCCACCGCTTCAAATCTTCTTTTAATACATGCGTCAAATGATATAACTGGCTATATATTTCATATACATATAAAAAACTATACACTTCGTATCTGTATATGTATATATATGTATATATCTTTATGTATACATACATATATACATATATATAGACTCGATAATAATTTTGTGTGTTAGCTGCCGACGGAATTTTAGTTCTCTCGTTTCTCTCAGCGATTAAATCTTCTACGACAATAATATACTCAGTTCTTTTCGATATATATCGACGATATATTGCTATCGTCGATACTGTGAACTTCTGGCAGATGCGAAAAATTACGCTAGCTATAGTTAAAGTTTTTAAGTGTAAACATATGTCTTTTTTTTATATCGTGAATTCACATGATGTTTATTTTTGTCTTTCGAAGGTGGCTCGTAATGTAATTGCGAATTTGGTTGGAAACCAAAGCAAAGCTTGTTGTACAAGTTTGTCAAAGTACTGAAACAAAGTGTGTTATTCAAGATGTTCAATGTACACTTTACGAAACATTGTTGCAACTTGGACATCTCGTTGCTTTCACCGCCTTGTGTACAACAATCTTTGCATGTAGCAGAGTACGCATCATCCAACCGAATTCGATTACAAAGTATTTGCAATAGACAAACGGTAGATAAGTTGCAAATTATACAAATAAGAATGTAATTTATGATACAGAAAATGTTACAATTACAATTGTTCTAATCAAGATTTTTAACAATTTCATTTTGCACTTTAACATTGTCCGGAGAGATGTCGGAGACTGATCCTATTTCCTATGCTGAATTTCTTATCAGATTACAAAAAAAACCCTTATCAGATTACAAAAAAATCCTTGTTACAGTAGAACCAGCGCAATGACATCAGTTACTTAAATAAATTCCTGCTGTGTGCGGATCTCATTAAAGATTATATTATAATTTAAATTTATATTAAAAACCAGAAAAAAAAAAGAAAAAAAAACACTTGTTTTCACAGAAACACTTTTTACACAATTTTAGAAATATTTGTCTTAATCCTAACTGCAGTCGAATCAAAAACTTAAACCATGGCAATCAAAGTATAATAGTGTAATCATTTTAAATAAAACAAAAAATAAATATTAACATAAAAAAAAAAAAAATAAAAAGATTACTTTAGAAATATTGTATTTAATCGTTTTGCACATAAAAAATTCGATTGGAATCTATTTTCTAAATCTATTTTTATTTTTCAATTTTGAAGATGTCACACATTCAAAATAATAATAATATAAAAATAAAAAACCAACAAAAATAAATAAATAAATAAATCGAGGATATTAAATCAAAATTTACCATGGTTTATATGTATATACTCTAAAATATATATAATGTATAAAAATATAAGAATTGCAGCATATTTCAGATACATCGTCTCGGAATACTAATATTGTGTGTACGTGAATTTGTAATTCTGTTTCTCGAATTAACTCATTCGCATGATGATTGTGTTGAGTCACACTTAAATTTAATATAAAACATGTACATTTAACAATAAAAATAAGACTTGTTTTGTGACAAGCTCTTGCGTTAAACTTGAAATATTAATTGGCATATGAGAATAAATATATCGTATTAACGGTCGTACACATTTTCATGTTATAATAATAAACATAAGATATTCATATGTAACTCAATTTCTTGTTTAAAATTGTGACATTTGAATATCAATTGCAAAAGAAGTGACAACAACTTTTCTTAATGATGTTATCAGGAACATTAATATAGGATGAAACAAAGACGATGCAGTTACTGAAACGTCGTCTGTCTAATAATATCAATTATTTTTAATGTCGAAAATCCATAACAGGCATCGTTAATTTAGAATTAAATGCAATTAATAATAATAATTAATAATAATAATAAAATACTTGGTCGACTCCATCTTACATAATTTATAAAATTAGCATTAAAAACATTTTATGTCATTGATTTAAACAAAAAAGTTTTTTAGTCAAATTTGTTTAAAAAATAAATAAAAATAAATTTTGCATATTAATCATTAAAAAAGACCTCTACATTTGCCAATATATTATTTTCTATGTTTGTCACGATTTTTCAACTTAACAGGTATATATATATATATTTTTTATATATATCCACGAATATATTTTGACAAATACATCGCTCATTTAAATAACAAGAACGATATAAGTAAACTTTCAGCTTTTAAATTAATTATTTATTATAAAAAATAAAAAGGCAATTTTAAATTTCTAAAACCGGTTACGGCGTATATAAATTTTGAAAATACTGGTGGTTCAGTAGTAATAATTTTGAAAGAATAGTAAGGAATTTTGTTGATGCGAATGTATAACACATTCATTTTCTGTAAATATATACACATTCACTTTCTATGAAGTTAAGATAAGTATCGTTTATACGATTTTTAAGTTATGCCGTTCTTGTTGTGTAGCAAATGAATGATATTTTTATCGAGTCAATAATTCCTTTTATGAATTTACTTGGCATGAACAGGTTCAAAATTAAAAATAACATGTGTATGTATATATATATGTACATATATATACATATATATAAATATATATATATATATATACACACACACACACACACACACACATATATATACATGTACAGATTGTCTGAAAAATTTTGATTAAGTATGAAGGTAGATTGAATTAATCTGAATTGAAAAGTCACATATCATTTTGCAAAATTCGCAATAGTTATTAATTAATACATGCGACCGCGTGGAAAGCGATAGTCCGAACTCTGTAAGCCTGTATAATTTTCAGTTGTGAAAATCAGCTGATCAAAGCTGAAGCTATGTCACACGCCGCTCGTCTTTTGCTGTTCAAAAAATTGCATAAAAGCCATTGCATAAGCCATTTTTCTTTACAATTTAAAGTCATACATGCCTACAGAGTCCACATTCTCGCTTCTTACACGCTCATTGGATCACATTTATTACTTGATAAATATTGTAAATTTTGCAAAATAACAAATGACTTTTCTGTTCAGATTGACTCGATACTTAGGCTTGGTCACAAATTTTCAGATATCTTGTATGTATATATGTTACTTCGGTTTTCATATTTATATTCACATACGACTTATAATGTTATCCTAATAATCAACAAGTTAAAGCTAAGTTAATAACAAATACCATATTTTTATAATTGTATGCACGATTCCGCACGTGCATTAATATTTATCATGTGCCATGAATGAATCTGTCCGTGTCTGTGTATGTATGGATGTGTGCACAGTCGCGCGCGTATGTGTGCGTGTACATATATAAACGCTAACAAAGAGTCACTCGAGCGTCGCATGAACGACGGGACACGAAGTGTTATGGTTTAAACTTAACTAAAGGTATGTTCTTCGAGGTTAAACATTTATCACACACCCATTCCGCGTAGACTTCCGCAGTTAATAGCTGATAGGCGGGTTCCGACAATCCTGTGCAAACCCTGAAAAAACATGGAGCGATTGTCCGATAAAGTAAAACGTCATCACATTATCTTCCTATGTGATTGTTATCTTATCGACTTATCTACCTGTGGAACCAAAAGTTACAACCCGATTCGCACAGAATCGCCTGATCATTGTCGTGTACTTCTTTATGACAAATTCCGCAAGGATAAATTGGAGGTGCATTGGGATTTTGTGGATTAAATACCATGGACTGATCTGGCGGATAAATCTGTAAGAAATCAATAAAAACAAAAATCGCAAATGAGTTTCTTAAATAAATCACTACGAAATATCGAGTTCTGCAACAAAGTTTGATAAAAGGCAACTTACTTTGCCAGCGGAAATTGGCATTGGTTTTGGACCCATTCCTGGCGGTCCTTGAAACCCATGTGGAGGCATGGAGCCACCCATGGGATTAATAGGATGTCCCATAGGTGGCCCACCGCTTATATTGTTAGACATCGTGCCCATTGGTCCCGCCATGTGACCTCCCATTTGATTGTGATGGCTGATATTCATATTAGACATATTATTCATTGCCGGACCGCCCATGTTCATGTTGTTTATCTGATTCGGTCCAGTCATGTTCATATTGTTCGACGCCATCGAAGTCATAGTGGTCATAGGTCCATTCATAGGTCTTCCCAGGTTGTTGAGATTATTTCCCATATGATTCGGATGCGGTTGAGATCCGTTGTGTCCCAGCGGACTATTCACGTTGTTCATCGACGGTCCGTTCAATGGGCTATTGGGCGGTATATGGCTGTTCATATTATTCATGTTCATTGGCCCGTTAGGCATATGATTGGATCCTCCCATGGTGTTCATCGGAGAACCAAGAGGTCCACCCATAGGGCTGCCCATGTTGTGGCCCATACTGTTCATCGGACTGCCCATAGGCCCGCTGTTCATATTATTCATTGGACTACCCATAGGCGGACCGCTCAGTTGCGAGTTTCCCATATGGCTCATATTCATGTGGTTGTTCATGGTATTCATCGGACCAGGCGGCATATTCGGACCCATGTTATTCATGGGACTCATACCGCCGATGGGAGCATGATTCATAGGAGACATGGCCCCCATGTGATTCATGTGATTTGTCATGGGCGAATTGCCCATGGGGCTCATGTTGCCCATGTTGTGCGGTATCATGGGGCTCATGCCTCCTATCGAAGTTAATGGACTCATACCTCTCATAGGAGGTCCTCCCATATGATGTGGATGATGTGGATGCATATGTGGAGGCCCACCATGCATCATTGGACTTTGAGGGGTCGGTGGTGGTGTATCATCAAAAGGATTACTTGCAACTATTGTGTCACCATAACCTGTTAAAGGTGGGGGTAGAAGATCCTGTTGAATACAGATTGTGTTAATAACGAGAGACAACTACAATGTGATATTAATGAATCAAGTTAAAATTAACTTACCTGTACAGATGGAGGCTGTTGCGGAGGTGGTTGAGCAACACTTGCATTTGTACGCCTCTTCTTCTTAGGATTAGGACCAGCTGGTGGTGGCGGTGGCGGATGGGGGTGAGCAGAAGAATCAGGATGTGGAGCATTGGGGCCCATATTTACACCCATTCCCATACCCCCCAGTCCGGGCATCCGATTATATGGTGGCATGCCCGCGATATTGTGGCTCATCTCCTTCCTTTGCTTCCTTATTTTATCATGCCAGTATCACTGGATTTTTGTGGCAACTAAATCCACTGTTAAACCAAAAAGAGTGTCTGTTATATATTTTAAGAATATTATATACTTATAATATATTTATAAAATCAATCATTATTAGTTTCCATATTAATTTTTTCAGATTAATTTTTTAAATCAAACATAGATCGAATAAAACATGATAGTGGAGATATGTATTTATCTCTATTCTATTTTATATAATTTTTCTACATAAAATATCTTTTTTATTTCAGTTTTTAGCTGTTTGCACAGTGGAAATGAAGAATCTCTACCTTGAGCAATCAAAATCTGATAGCATTATATAAACTCTTTGATGCACAAAAAATATATGTATTATTAATTA
Source organism: Pseudomyrmex flavicornis (assembly GCA_014825475.1). NCBI lineage: Eukaryota > Metazoa > Arthropoda > Insecta > Hymenoptera > Formicidae > Pseudomyrmex > Pseudomyrmex flavicornis. The sequence goes on along the minus strand of QVNW01000441.1, from coordinate 37,141 downwards.
TATTCTTTCCACAATATGTGTGTATATAACTGAGAATTTTTGTACACTCCATTTTCATTCACAATATTGCAGTATTCACCAAACACCAATCAGTAAACATCTCAGCAATCAATCAAACATCAATAACTGCAATGCTAACACAATATGACATAAACAAAACATTTATAATTACTCACACACTATAATATCATCATTCATAAGTACATTGACATAACAGAGAGAGAGAGAGAGAGAGAGCGCGCGCCATGTAAATACATATACATTAATCTCGAATCCCCCACGCGTGTGTGTATATATATATGTCGGATTGCGCTATCTATATTTACATATGCCGATATAAATAACGAAATTACTACCGTTAAGTTTACCTCGAGTGGCGCGCCAGCGGCTGTCCGTTTGTCCGTCCCGAACGAGGAGGCGGACGATCGTAAGGAGAGAGAAAGAAAGAAAGAGAAAGAGAGGAGACACAGGAAAGGAGGGGGAAAAGAGAGAGAGGCAGAGAGAAGGACCAAAGAGAAAGAAAATGAAAGGGAGTACGGGGAACGTGTTCACGACGCGGCCGTGCCTTCGACACGGCGATAAGAGGACCGCGATACAACAAATAGAGGAGACTTCCGTCGCACGGGCGAGCAAAAGAGAACAAAATAAATTCCGCCTGGTAGTCTCGCAGACTAACCTAACCTGACTCCCTCCCGGACTCGCCGTAAAGCTCTCGAAGGCTTCGCGAGCGCCTCCATCTCACAGATTACGCCAGCGCTCCAGCATTTTGTGTGTGTGTGTGTGTGTGTGTGTGTGTGTATGTGTGTGTACACGGTGCTGCAGCGCAGCGCAGTGTGTTGCGCGCGCGACGCGCAGTCGAATCCGGAACGCCGGGTGATTTAAAAAGCCGGCCGGGATTTCTCGGAGATGAATCGGCGCGCGATCGCTTACTCACCAGCACGTTACGCATGGTCCGTACGCAATCGCGCGAACACGTGCATGATGAATCTCTTGTTTTCTCAGCAAGATACGCGGGCACCATGTATCGCACTGTGTCAGTCACTACTGCTGCACGGCCTGCTGCTGCTGGCCTCAACGGGGAAACGTGCGAACTCTCTGTACGCGGCTGCGACTCGCGCCACGCCAGCAACGCATCTCTCGATGGCGCGTACGATGGCCACGCATTCACAAGAGCGCATGCAAGGTCACGAATAAACACACTCGTAATCTCGATAACGCGGCACGAACACACGGGACCAAGATAGCGCACGCCACAATCAACTTCACTCAGGTCGCCATTGTTGTGTCGCGTTACGCGTGTCCTCTTCTGCGTTTCTCTGTGTGTCGCCACGACGGGAACTACCGTCCGCGCTCGACAGATAGCGTCACCGACCGCATTTCTGGACGAGGATGTAATTTTAGAGGAGACTTTTCACGTTTCCGACCGGGTCGCTCCATCGGAGCGACTAATGACATCACTTCGGTCAAATCAAGCAATGTGATTGGTCGATTTTCCAACTTGACGTCATTAGTCGCTTCGGAAACTGTTCAACTTGTATTGTGGTCGAAAACGCTATTTTTGTGCGCGTGATTCGACTGCTAACGATCTTAAAAAAAAAAAAAAAAAAAAGGTAATTTATAACTTTTGTTTTAATTTAATTAATCAACTTCTCTTACATTTATTTGTTGTTTCACTTTATGCAAATAGAAAACCCGAGCACAGCATAGAAAAATAAATACCTTATAACAAACACGAGAGAATTTACGCTAGAGATTATCAGTTGTTTTATATATATATATATCGAAAAGAGACTCTATAGAGAGCATTTATAAGCCAGGTTTCATTCAATAATACCTGTGTGACAATTAGGCCGAGAACTGTCATCATTTTGTTACGTATTTGCGATACACCGAGAGAAGAAGAAATACATATTAAAAAACATAATTCTACATGCGAACTGAATTGAAACAATTCTATCGTAAAAGAGTGAATTTTTGTACCGCACGCGTGTGCGTCCGGTGAACATGTGTGTAAATTCATACGGGCGCGTGAAGTTTACACTGTAACACCCTCCTGTAGCACACGCGGGCTTGGATCTTCCTTCTCGACCACATCCGAGTTTAAAGTTGTCTCTCTCCGGCACGGAGAGCTCGCACACGCATCACTTTAATTATTTTAGTTACATCATAGTAAGTTAACCCCCTCCGGCTCAACAACTGGAAAACAATTCTCGCGGGTATCTACTCCGGACAGTTATACCTCTGTAATGTAAGTGTGTGTGTGTGTGTGTGTGTATACACATGTACATTGACCGGAACTGTGATTATGCCGTCTTATCTCTTCGCTTTTATTTTAACGCTGATGTATGCTCGCCGCAACGAAACACGCGCGATATATATCCGCCTGTAATAAATTTGTCTCGGAGAAGAAGAAAAAAGAGAGGGAAGCAACGCAAGTAATATAACATTTGGAATAAAATACACCGGTACAAATGATTCAAAGACGCGACGTTGTTTAATTGATGTAAAATATGAAATACTTCGTTTTCACACTTTGCTTTTAATCGTAGCTTTAAACGATCTGTGTGTTTTATTGACAAGCAACATATTGCGTAATAAAACAAATAAATGCAACGTTTCTCCCAGCGTTCTTTTATTTTGTTATTTTATAAAATTGCGCGAATGCTTATTTCTGCTTTAATTACTCACGTCCGTGAGCGCGAGAAGTCAAATTGGATGACACTCAACACGGCGCGGATGCATTATTTTATATTAAAAACCAAAGAGAAATTTCCCACATGTACTAGCGCTATGTGCTGTCCGTCTGTCGAGAGCGGGACGGCAGTTGAAATTAATATGATCGGCCGTTTTCCTCGGGAAATATAACATGAAAAAGAGAGCGGAGAATGCGGCCGCGCGTCCCTGCTCACGTTAACGGCTCTATCGATCTCATTAACTGCCTGGGCACACGTAATTTATTTTTATCGAAGGATAGAGTATATCCCGGGGACTCGTCGTTTTCGTGCCGGGCAAAAGTGATACAAATCGGAAGCAACGTCGAACGGGGCGGAAAAACTGGGGCAATCCCAGCGGAGGAAAAAGGGAGTGGAATGGGAGTATCCCGGTGGAATCTCTTCTCCGACGAGAACAAGAGTGCGACAAAGGAGGGCGCGAGGAACGACGGTGGGTGGGACGAGAAGAAAAGATTTAATAAATTTCTCCGGAGGAGTCCACTAAATGGGGTAAATCATATCGTTATTGGCCACTTAAAGGACATTCGTCTTCACTGTTGTGGAATTATCGGACGACGACGCTCGGATCTCGTGCAATATATATATCGTGGCGTGGCGTGAAATTGTTTTAATTTTAATTTAAAATGAAAGACATACAACATATAATATAATTGAAATTGCAACCTGTTCGAGAGAGCTCCTTCCGTGCCGTCAAATAAGGTGACAAAATGTATGTGACAAAATGTAATGTCGCTCCCACGGATTATCAACCGAGGATCCGTCTTTCTTCGAGAGCGTCGGAAGGATCTCTCCCTCGTCTTTTGAATTCATTACATATATATTTTTTTAGGAGCTTTTTTTCTTTTTTCTAAATATTTGCATTAAGTAGAAATGTCGGAGGGTAGATAACTCATGAAAATTCATTGAGCTTTCTGGGAGAGAAGCGGTTTGCTTTTACATGGAAATAAACTGCGGAACTTTCCCCGCAAGTAATTTGACAATAAGCAGTAGGGCTCTTTATGATCACGTCTTTACGGCGAAGTCTTTACGAGGTAGCCAACTAATTAATGTAAGAGGAGTGAATAACGGCCGCTGGAGGATACCGAGTACAGCAAAAAGTTCAATGGAGAGAACAGAGCGCGGTGTATATTTAGAACCGTTTTCCACGATTCTAATTAATTATTGAGTCACTTCCAGCCATTCTGGAACGCGTATATAAAACGTATATAAAATAGAAGAAAAAAAAAAAAAGATTTATACGCTACTAAGAAACGTAGCTTTTCAATAGTCTCTCAATAGCAATACAAACCGCTACTCGGAAACAAAACGTGTTTTCCGCCTAATACGAGGTCCTCTGAAACTCTTCTCTTCTGTTGCGGTTTTATTTATTTATTTAACACTATCGACACCCACGTGTGTCCGGCATAAGAGAAAAGGGACTCGGAAGAGGAATCACAATGGGACCTAACAACAAAAGTGTCGAGGGGTTTCGACGCGATTGGCAAGCCGATCGTCTGGTGGTGGCCACCTACGCGAACGGATTCCGCAAACAGCGACATTTCCCAAACAAAAACGGCGCGCCAATCAATCTGTCGTGCGGTGTACGCGTGTTCTGAATAAGAAACGGGCGATTTGCACAAATTACGCGAAGAACTCGGCGCTTACTCAGCCGAAAGTCTTAGGAGGACAGGGGGAAGGGACGTGCAGGCGAACCTGTCGAAGATAATCCTGGTAACCTTTTCACAAGAGCTTATTACGACGTTTATGATCGCGCGACAGGAACGGCTAATGATTTTTTTTTTTTTTTTTTTTTTATTGTAAAAGGACTTTAAAAATCAAATAGATTAGAAAAGTTACCGCTCAACACTTGTGAGAATCTTTGTATATGGAGACTTATCTTTGTACATATAGGACCTTTTTTAAATAGATAATCTTCTTTAAATAGAATAGATAATTAATGAATTATCTGACGTTACTCAAAGTCTCCTGACAATTAGAGATGTCAATCTTGCGAAATGTGTCAGTTTTTTCAAAGTCGTTTTTTTCTCTGTTTTCTTGAATCTTTTAAAAAAAGATATATGTCAGAATAAAAAAATAAAAATTGTCATTTTTAAAAATTCTTTTAACACACAATAAACATTCCTTTTCCCGTTTTCATAGAAATCCGTCCCTGTCTCGCACTTAAATATATTACGCACGCATGACACGCATGCAATCTCGCTTGTTTATTGCTCGTTTGAATCACACTTTTCCATCACCGAGCGGATGCGCGCCGATTGCATCGTCAAGCGTGGATCGAAAGGAGAGATCCTTGACCTGCTGCTTGAGGATGCTCTCCTTGCATTCCCGGTGTCCTTTATAAAGAATTTAGCTCGAAACGATTTCTCCGTCGGCGTCGGGGCAACGTATCTCGAGTCACTTTGCGCTCGGCGGATCGTTAATACGCCTCGCGAGAAAATGTAGCGCCATTGAAGAGATTCAAGAAAGTCCGTTGCAGTTTTCGCTGCAGGTTTCGAGCGCCAGCTCAATTGATATCGAAGAGGCAGCAGTCGAGCGCCCGTTTCTTTGTGATTTTCTATCGTTTTCGTTTTCAGCTCTCTCTCTCTCTCTCTCTCTTTTTTTTCCTTCTCTTTTCTCTCTGTGCGATCGTTATATTGTCGAGGAAAAATATCGCGTCAATAATATCATCAGAAAAGAAAATGCTTTCCGTTTTGACTGGTTTATTGTGCAGCAGCAAAAGTGCTTTTATAGATTTACAATGCCAAAAACACTCGTTGTCGAATCACACATCGAATACAACAACGTCTTATGATTCTTATTTAATCGCAGCTGCGTGCGCGAAAAAGGAAGGAAGACAATGATTGACAATTTATTGGAAAACGTTATCTCGACTGTGGAAAGAACGCGAACTGTCATAACATCGCGTTACCGGAGAACGAAAACACTTTCACGGATTTAAAATTTATTAGTGCTACTATACTCTCCGATGGCTATCAGTTATTTTTCCAATAACTATCGGCATGGTATGGATCCGTGCGCGCACTGCCATGACGTAGCGCAATGTTCCCGGTGGCGCACACGTTACCAGTGTATTGACGAAACTTCAATAAAGACCAAACTTGCTTTTATTGTTTTCGTGTATTGACCGAGTTCTCAATATTCGCACAATATAAATTATTATGCAATATATAATATCGTGGTGAGAGATCTGTGCGCGCGCGCGCTTCATATCTGAAAAAATATTACACATTATTAGAATATAAAAATATTCTTCTGATCGCTTGCGCGTGTAAAAAAATTCAAAGTTTTTGCCAAACCAAAATTCAAGTTTTAACTTTCTGTTATTTGACACGCTTCTCGTCGCTCTCTCTTTCAAATACATATATATATATATATATATATATATTGTATATATATATATATATACATACACACATACATCCCTCTCTGATATTTAGCAGTGGCTATTTACAGAAGAAATTGCGCGTGTTTACGGATATCGTAAATATACGCACGAGAACCACCGCTCGGCCGCCGTCACTCGATTTACCTTCCGAGCCGACGATTGACGGCGATAATTACACCGGCGATGTTTGCACGGGTGCGAATCGTGTCAATTTTCCGCGGTGGTCCGCGGGTCCACTTCACTCTCTACGTGCGCGTTGCGAGAGCCCGTCCGCACCGCCGAAATGCAGCCGTCGAGCTTTTCAATCAATAATGTCACCGACAAACTCCGGAGAAAAAACCGAGGGGGTCTCGCGCGCCGAACGATCGACAGCAGCAGCCGCGCGCAACATCGAGCCGTTCGCGTCGCCGTTCAATTTTGTCGCTCTTTCGCGAAATCTTACCTCTATTATTTCTCGCGGGACCTAGGGCGGCGATATATTACCGGTGAAATTTCCGCATATAATCTTTCTGTTTCAACATGAAGATAAGAAGATTTTTGCAAATCGAAAACTTATTTTCTCAACAACGTGGAAAAAAAAATACACGCCGGTATTTTTCTACGTTCTCTTGCAATATCGAATATATTAATCTTATGCAAAACGAGAAAGAAAGGGAACTCGTGTACGACGAAATATAAACTTTTTATTTCCCGTCACTCTCTCAATTATCCCCAGGTTCAACGACCGCGTGCAGAGACATTGGAAAACGCACGCGCGTGCTCGTTCAAGCTACAACCGGCAAGTACCGAGCGATGATGACAAGCCGATTCCCCGCTTTTCCCACTTTCTCTTGTTAAAGCGAACGAGCGAGGCGGTACGGAGTGGAGATCGTAACGGTGTGTTCCCATGAACTTTCACCTTGGGATTCTTTCTCACAGTAGACCCGTAATCAGGCGACTCATTCACGGCGCATTACGTACGGTGCGGCGGGAACGAGACGGGGGATGCGGGTGAAAACGCGGAATCACCGAACGTGCGCTCGTGTGTTCCGCTACCATCAGTAGCAGAGCGACAACGAACTCTCCGCAGGCCGTTAATTACGCGCCGTTGTTGTTTGCGCTCGCCACGAAAAATTAACCCACCATTAAACGCGCGGCAAGTTTTCCGTTCGATGAAAACTCCGAGTTGTTTCTCTTTCTTTTTCCGTTTGTTCTCTTTCTCTTTTTCTCTCCCTCTCGCTCTCGTTTTGCATTATCTCGACCGATCACCTCGTAATGACAAAATTGTGTTCAATCCGTTTCGTCCGTTCGCTCGTCACCGACGTTGCCATTCGACGGATGATTAAACACGCCGGTGCCGTCGTCGTTGTCGTCGTCGTTCGCGGCGCTTGGTCTCGCGGCTGCCAGTAAAAACGTCAAATCACTCATCGCCGCCGCTCTTCGCGTGTACCTTTCCCCGAGGTTTGTCACGCACAAGCGGCGTGGTTGAAAATTTCGCTCCGCGCGCGCCGGGATCAAGTCGTTCCGTTTTCCCTCTCAGCAGCTGACAACTTTCTACGAGCTATAAACGGCGCGAACAATGCTATAGCTGCAATAAGTGGATATTTACCTGATAAAGAGCATCCGATGTTCCCCACATTTATATCGTGTACGTATTTTTGTGTAAAAATTTATAAGAACTCGCTCGTAAAGCTCGGTCGTAAAGGTGTCGATATCGTTAATTAATTATCATACGAAACTGATATTCAAAATCTGTTGAATTATACGCACGAGATCAAATATAGTCGCGCGTTCGTTCAATGCACAATAGAATTAATTATCGGACTTATTGTCTGCGACGAGAGATAGTGTTGATTGAATGTGACGCACTTTTTCGAGGAAAAATATATATATGTATGTATATAATCTATAAGAAGGCTCTTATCTCTCCTGATGATGATCTCATTTCTGGAAGCGTCGAGTAGATTTATACGGAATAATCATATACTTGATTTTATTGAGCGCGAACGCGAGTAATTTTCCGCGAATAAATGTTTAAATAACCGCGCGACGGTTTATTCAATCCGGTCAATATCAAACGCACGAAGTTCAAACACACACGAGAGACCGTCGATAATGTTAAGCGATTAATTCCGCCGCCGCGTAAATTCGATGCCGCTTCTGCACAATCTGGCGCATATATTTTTCTCAAACCGATTTCGCGCTCGAAGGACTAATGTTGCTCGCTAAATTCGTTTAAAATTAACATAATTAAATCGCAGTTAACGTCGGTATGGAGTGGCAAAATTCCCGGTAACAAAATGTGATTAAAACTTGTTTATCTAAATTTATATCCTACGAGGGAAAAACCACCCTTGTTAAAGCTACGGGCCAGTTATTCGAATTCCCTCGCGGGAGATTAACCCTCGTGGAAGGGTTAAAACAAGCCTCATCCTTTTTCCCGTCCTTAATCTCGCCGTCGTTGGTGCAACGTCCGCTGAATCCGCCTTCTCACGTTAAGTTTACTTGGCAGTCAAGGATTTACGCGGCGCAGCAGGACCGATCGCCGAGAAACACATACCGCATATTTGTACATTTTACACATACGTACATAAATACCTGCATACATGTACACGCACGTGTTTTTTTTTTTTTTTACCTAAACGTTTGTAACGCACGCGGTGTTCTCGTTCTCGCACGCGCGAATTGAAATGCGAAAACGTTTATTTATGCAACTCGCAGTACACAACTATTCACGCGTGTTATGGCGCTGTTACGCGCTCGTGTAAAAACGGCAAAACCATTTGCGCGAAATCCAAGTAGAAAGATAAAACCGTTGAATTTTCCGATAGCTTGGTAAAAAAAAAAAAAAAAAAAAAAAAAAGAAGAAATTAACGCGACCATATTCGCGCGATACCTCAAATTTACACCCGGCACGTTCCCGTTAAAATCCGGCTTAATCGCCGACGTAGTTTTCCTAATTTTCTCGCACGATCGTGCGCACACTCTCGTGTCCGGGGATATAATTTTTCCGACAAACGCGTTGTAATAGCTGTTACTAAAGTGCGTTATCGTTTTACACCGCGGTTCGCGAGAATGATAGTTGCGCGCGGTAAAAAAACAAAAAAAAAAAAACACCGCGGCGAAATCGATTTCTCTTAAAATGTCAGATTAGAAAAAATACTCCGAGTTATTATATACGCGTTTATATAAATTTATAAATACACACCTTTATATACATTATATGCACATTACATACACACATTTATATAAATCTATAAATTTATTCGAAATAAATGTATCGCAAAATGTATATAAATATAAGTGTGAAATAAATGTATATAAATAAGTGTGAAATTCATTTCAATTGTGTTATAATTACACAACAATTAAATGGAATAGTAATAACCGTGAAATAACCGTGTTATTTATATCTCGAGGTAGCGCGCGCGTTTCGATATTCATGAGACGTACCGCAAAAGCGACACGAAATCAACTGCGCTATTAAACGGCTGTAAATGTTAAATAAACTCGAAGCGAATCGAGCTTCTCTGTCTCCTCCGGTATTTTTACTTCGTACCTCCTCTTCCGCTTCCTCACACGACGTGACTAACAGCACAATAAGCCATCGATCTCCTCTTTTCCCATCCGGATGCTCTTCTCTTTTTGTTTTTTTTTTTTCTTTCGGGGTAAACTCGTTCCGTTGGAACAATCGGATCGCCTCGGAACGATCGCCAATTCAAACAGCTCCCGACAACCTAGTCGGGTGACGAAAAAAGAAAAAAAGAAGGGCGCAGCCGATGACGGAGAGGTAGCGTGGAAAAAAATCGAAGCGCGCGCGCGAAAGCACCGACGAGAGGACGGACGGCAATCGCTCCGACACGTCGGTTCCACCCTCTTTTGGATGCCGCCGGCACGAAAATCTCCCCAAACAAAAATACACTTCTCGTTGCTCCCGGAAAATTAAATCTTTCCACGGAAGCTGCCGAACAAATCGACGTGATCGCGGCGAGCGGGCGGGTAAGTGCGCCCGCCAAAGCTGAAATTTGCCCTCTCGATCGTGAGCGCTAGTGCGCGCACGATGCCACGAAAATCATCTCCGTGCCAATATACACGAGAAATTTCGCAAGTGGTGTATAAAATGTTAACAGTGCTATCTATATCCTCAAGCCGGAAATGAAATGTTTAACGAGAGAATTTTGAGATGTCAGTCATTCTTGCATTATAAACGCCTCCGAAATGAAAATCGTTTCGCGAATTCCAGAATCCCAGAAATGCTTGCAACAGAGATGTAATAAAATATACTTTCTCCCGTTTTAGACGAACTTGACTGAAGCAAGACGTTTTAACTCTAATTTATTTACGTGACATTAAAGAATTAGTGTTTAATTTGAGTTGGAAACGTTTCACGATCACTTTTATTTTGATTGTTTTCAGATTGACTTAACAATATGTGTCTATAAACAGGTAAATCCTAATTATAATAGAAGCATATATATGCAGTTTAAAAAAAGCAACGAACTTTCACTTTTTTCTCATATATTTTTTCTGTTATATTATATAATTTAAATTCTCTATCTGCACAAGACAAATTTCACATGATGAAGGAAACGTGTGATCGCTCTCGAATTAATAATTGGCAGTTTTACAATTTATTCAGTCGCGTTTATGTCAATTACTTATCAATCATGCAAACATAAACTAATCATGAATATTGATCAGTAATCATAATTGTAATATAATAATTTGATTATTCAGTAGTCAGTAATTCGATTCTATTTCAATTTTGCGCTCGCGTTTATGCTTTCTCTCTCTCTCACGAACACCGCTGCCGGCGTAATTCTACCGCAGCACGAAACCGCGAAAACTCCTCTCGAGAGTGTCGAATCCTGGTCAATGTAACCTCCATCGATACAAGGCACGATTTTTTCCCGTCGTCGGTTCATCCCGTCACCATGGAGTCTGCGTTACCGGTCCGCGCGTTTCCTTTCACGCCAGCGCAGCCGACGATATATTTTTCACGTCTCTTCTGACGGGCTTCCTTTTTTCTTTCTCGCCCGTTTTTTTTCTTTTTTCGAAATCCGTTATCGTCGCGAATATAGGGGAACGACGGGTGCGCGAACGACGCGTCGAGTCACGCGGAACACCGCGCACCGGTCGCCCATTAAATCCGTCGATTTTATCGGGACCTCTTTCTCGCGCTTCCAGGTCGCGAAGTCGCGCGGTGAAACGTGTGTAAAACAAAAAAAAGCGAGAAAAGAGGTCGACGGCGAAGCGAGAGCAAGGGACGACGGCGTGGCGCGTGAACGCTCGCCGAAAAATAACGCTCGTTAACTCGTTATTTGTCCAAGAGAGAGAGAGAGAGAGAGAGAGAAAGAGAGAAGAGAAGAAAGACAAGTCGGGTGATTTTATCGGAATCGCTTGACGTTTTATAACGGTGCAACTTTGCGGATCGGATGTATCCGGCGCGGCGAAGGAAATAGCGGCGAAATTTGCGATGCAAATGCCACATTAAGCGGCACGGTGCGGGCGGGCCGACCGGTCGAGAAAAAGTCGAGACCCGAACGTACGACGAGATGAATGCATATTTTTACACGACGGCGAATATATTTTATCCCGCATTTGCGCGGTGATTAATTTTGTTAGGAAAATATGGGAACGTTTACCGGACGACTCCGCTTGTTACCATTATGCAGTGTCGTTTACAAGATAAATCCATAAGGCAGGTGGATTATGTAAAGTTAAAAAAAAAAAAAAAAAAAAAACAAAAACAAAAAAGTAAGGAGAAAAAAACACAGCTGTGGAAGAAGCGCGCAAATTGCGCAAAAGACACAAATTAAGTATGGAAAAAAGAATGAAGAAACCAGTAAACTACAAAGTAAAAGTACGTAATTTATTTAACTCGCGGGTCAAGTGGCGGGCGTTATCGTTATGACATTATTAGCCGTAGTTCCCATCGAGGGACTTTAACTTTGCGACTTTAGACGTATCTCCGCCAGCGTATCGGATGAAGTACCAAGATAGCAAAGTTCATCGACAGCGACACCGATAAATAACAACGGAGCTAAACGATATATTTTTGTATACGAGATTTATGTTCTTTTCGAGCTAAAAAGTGCGGTGCACTTAGCCGTGTTCTATTATTACGGCTACTGTGCCATTGTATTTAACGGATTTCGCGAGCATTGTATTCTTATAAGAGCGCGGAGAAACGGAGTCGGCGAATTGATTTTCCGCGTGTGACATAACGCATGAAATTCGTTTCCGTCGAGATGGCGGAACGAAAAATAGTCGTCTACGACAACGCGTTTCTTCGATGAGTGAAATCGAGCGGCGCTTTGCCTAATGACGCGAAATCTGCCTCGAGTTCCTCGGCGGATTCGACGAAGAAACCGATTTACGAGGCGAGCCCGTTCCGCTTCGCGTACGTTGACACGACCGGGAGCGAGCGAAGTCGAAAGCGTGCCACATGCATGCGATATGAGGCAGGATGACGTTCGCCCGGTGGTGGTTTTCACGTCGGAAGTAAAGCCAAGCACAAATGTGTCAGAGATCGTCGCGATAGTTGAAAAAGAATCTCAAGAGTCTCTTGTAAATCGATCTTCCGTACAACTTCCAAGAAAATTAGAACATCTTTCGAATTACGCCGGCTAAGTTTTTAAATTCGTTCCACGTTTCGCGAGATATAAAACAAGAAAATTATCTCTCAGGTACTTCTTTCCCTCGTCTCTTCGCGAAAGGAACAGTAGCCGAACGAAAGTTCTCGCAAAATACCAACATCCGGTCATGCGTGTCTATCGAAGACGAAAAAAAAACAAAAAAAAAACAACGCCTCTCGAGACGTACGTCACGCGCGGCGGCCCCTTCTTTCGACGCTCGTCGGCGCGTACAAACATCTCTCCCGAGGAGCAGTAGGTATATATCGCGTATCGCGAGTCACGCGTGCTTTAATGCTTATCGAGAAGAAGGGGAGAAAAGGCCGAGGACACGCGTACCTCTCCTCTGGGTTCGCCAGTGTATAGCGCTGTCTCGCGGTGAGAGGACAGACAGGCGTCGGCCAAAAAGAGCGCCCACACATTCGAGACCGTCTTTGGCGCAAAGTTGCTACTGTGTTTGCACACACATCATCCCTCGTCACTTCGATCGACCCTCGTCAGCCGTCTGATCGATACTGTCTACTTGCTTGCTACGAACATTCGAGATCAAACGACGTGATCTCTCTACACCGACCATACGACCGACCGATCGACCGACCGAACCCAACCCGAAGTTTCGGAATGGCTCTGGCAATCAAGGTGAGTGACGAACGTGCGCAACAGGTTGATGCACTTCGCTCGCGCGCGCGCGCTACGCACACCTCTCCCGGTCGTGTATATATATATATATATATATATACATATATATATACGTATATGTATGTACGTGTACATATATCTGTGTATGTGTGTGTATGCCGGGTCGGTGATTTAAAGTTTCGGGGGGGGAAGCATCCCGTCGGAAGGAGAGAAGACCGGCTTGTCTTCTCTTCTCGCGCCGACAAAACCCTCGCGCGTTTTAGGGACGAGCGGTTGTTTCGGTATGCGGGAGAAAATTCTCACTAAGATTCCGACCTCCGCCCGAAAGCTTATTCATCGGGATACGCGGCACGAGCTACTTAGGATCCACCTCGCACGGACTCCTCTCGAAGTGTCGTACATTTACGACGGAATATTCGAGGGTAAAGAGCCGCTTCCGCGCGATTTATTTTTATCGTAATGCGTTTCCGTCCCGCGCGCACAGAGGAAGAAGGAGGGATGTTCCTCGCGGAACGAAATAAATTCGCGTCGAAAAATGCGCCACTTTGCATAATTGTATATTTGCTCGGGACGTCTCGGGAAAAATCGCGCGGGTTCTCGCGGAACATATCTATATATTTGAGCGACAGAAAAAAAAAAAAAGAAAAACTGAGTCCGGAATTATATATCGGTCCCGAAAAAAAAAAAAAAAAAAAAAAAAAAAAACAAAACAGAGAGAATATAAATTTGTCACAACTGAAACTCAAAAATATTATTTAAAAGCTTCGTGTGTATGAATGTGTGCGTGTGCGGAGTAAATTCACGTAAAGCAAAAAATTATTCGGTAGTAATTCACATTAAATCAAATAGCGAATCTCTGCTTCCCGGATACGGACACTATTTAGATGAAACAAATATGGGAGAATCCGATATGTGTGTCAGGATGAAATGAAATATATATATATATATATATATATATGTATATGTACCTAATGTTGTACACGTATGTAAAGACTCGGATTAATGCGCCATTAGATTAAACCAATAATGTACCATTGTCGCGCACCTTTGTGCGGCTAAACGATCGCGCGATGCAAAATAATTGCGCCTTGCGCGGGAAAGCGATACACTGCGGAATTGCATTGGTTTGTAGAGCGTAACAACCATTCGCGCTACTACCGTATATACACCGCGCGATCAATAGAAAAAAGGATAAACAGAGACGGGAAAAGCTCGTGGTATCGAATTCTTTATGTGGTTGACGGAACAAACAAGTCGTACGTATTCTTGTCGAAATCTTTATACTAGCTTTATATAATGGCTTTTGTACGACTTTGTACGATTCTATAATGAGATCGGTACGTCGGTGTATGTTTCCCGCTCGAGTCGTATGAATAACAGGACACTGACCCGTCTTGGAATAAAAAACCACCTCGACATCGTTGCCTCTTGAAATAAAATTGAATAAGCAGATTTGCGAGGAATGATGTGAAAATTTTACACGGTCGGAAAACGGGCTTGTGAAAAAAAAAAAAAAAAAAAAAAAAGACAAAAGAAAAACAAACGCGATTTTTCCCGTAACGAATTCGAATTTCCGCACGTAGTCGCGACGGCGGTACCTACGTATGCTCGGCGCGATTGAAACACCAGCTTATCGACGCGATAACATTATAATTCACACGTATTGCAAATCCTATACTTATGCAAAAGGTGTGGAAACATCGGCGGACCGGAATGACAATGGCGAAGGTTAGCGAACGATTTCGTAATCCGCGACGTTATGGTCTTAAAGACGCGATTAGACTGAGCAAACAGCGATGAATAAACGAACGACCGCAGGAATCAAATAAAGAATACGATTTAAATAAACAATATATTTGCAATAAAATACAGACTCGCTGAGATTTTGATTCCGCAGTTTCTCCGCTGAATTCACTGTTTGCAAAACACTACAGAGTGTAATATTAAAACGGAAGATACCTCTGTATTGCTCTCATATCGCGCCGTTCTTTCTATGAAACACAATTCTGACAAAATACTGCAATTTTAACCGTATAATCGGACAATCGCAATATCGTTCGACAATTATTTACAATTTACGCGAGAGATCCACATAATTAATTTTGTCCGCGCGAATAATTCGCTCGCGCGGCGAGAATATTGTATCCGAAGAGCAGATCGAACACGTGCTATTTATTGACTATGTTATCTGCTGGATTGTGTTCGAATATCAAAACGCGAAGATGAGAAGTTTGTGATTCGGGCGACAAACTCGCCAGAATCTCTACATATCTCTCTGTGATTAGCCGTTTAAGCAACTGTAAATTAGTTTGATAAACGCGCAGATTAATGCGGCCCACAAATACTGGCGTAAACGCCGGCGGCGGATCGCTAAAAAGTATTATTTATCGAAACGCGACGTCAATATATCGGTCGCGAGCGTATAACTTACAGAAACGTTTCTCTCTCCCGCTGATATATCTCGCCATTTACCTCTCCTCGCTCTCTTTCGCAGAATCGCTGACTATTAATTTTATAAACGCGCGCGAACGTGACGACGCCGATGCGGAGTAAATCAGTCGCGGAGCGAAAGTGGCGCGCCGATATATAACTGTTGCGCGCGTAATTATTGCTACGGGCTGTGCGCGCTGCTACGCACAAGTATGAACGTAATTAATACTATACTAATATCGCGGTTTCGCGACAGGTCGTATATGCTTACAGCGCATTATCAGCCGCATTGAACGCGAGCGTAATTAACGGCCCGTATGCGGATCGCCGTATGTACAACAAACGGGAAGAACAGGAGAGAAGAGAGAGAGAGAGAGAGACGCAACACTCGTTGCTCCAAAACATCCCGGCGTTGCATTACACGCGCGCGCGCGTGCGTGCAAATCGCGCGCGCGACGTGCCGACGATAAAATCTATATCGCCGCCAATTTGCCATTCAGAGAGAAAACGGCGGGGAAGAGGAGAGAGCAATAATTCTTATAATTCACGCCGCCTCTCCCGCCCCCTCTCATCGCCGCGTTTACGGAAGTGAGCGGTTTTGCGCGCGCGCATCCGAGTCAAATCCACAAATCATTTCTGACTCGTCGTATATATATACCGTCCACGGCCATAATTTACAGACCCGTCGCGGTTATTAGAATTCTGCCACAAAAGTCGAAATTCGAGATGCCCGCGGTTCCCCGCCGGGAAATCAGACGAACGAGCCGGGCGTGCTTTAAGCGCGCGCGATTTCAGACGCGAAACGTAATTACGTCATGATTAAGCCGCATCTGGGTCGCGAAAACTCGGCTGCTAGATGCGGCGCGCGCCCGCTTTTAGCGTAGTTGCAAGACCGTAAAATTGTTACGGTGAATTTTCACAATTAATTGGTCCAATTTTGTAAATGTTTTTAATTAAATACGGAAGATCGCACACAGTTTATTATTTTATTTCTCGCATGAATTATTCACTTGTCGGTGATTCTTTCAGCGAGGCAAAAAAAATTTAATATTCAGTTGTTTTCGCACAACATATCTTATTTTATCTCAAGCGTGTATCGTAAAAAAAACCACACTAGCGTTAAACGCATAAAATTTTGCTGTAAACTCGGTTATGTATGTAAGTGCGTGCATACGCGAGGCGAGCCGCAAGAAGGAGATGAGGAGGCGATCGTAAAGTCTGATATTATACGAGAACCAGAACGGAGAAAGCAGCGAGAGAGGAACGGCGTGAGATTAAAATTCAAATTATAACGCGCGCTTGTAGAAATCGATAAAAAAAAAATTAAAAAAAAAATAAAATAAAACACGATCTCGTGTGTAGTCGAAGTTGGGAATCGTGCGCGCGTTGCCCCGATTGCTCCGAGCGTTCCGAATAACTGATGCTGCCGAACGGGTTTGTCCACCAGTGACAATATGCAAAAGAGGACCTCAATCGGATGCGAATACGTTAGCACAAAGGATGTCAAAGGAATCCAATAAACAGCACGAAGGAATTCTCGATTGCCGCCGGGTGCATTACGAGCCCGTAATAACCGAGAAAATACGCTATCGCACCGTCCAAGTAATCAATGTATTTCCATACGGGACGTGTGTGTGCAGTTCGATTAACGTTCTAGTAGTACAGTGTGTATAAAGTAAAGGCAACGTGCAACGAACACACGTGTCACATTTTTCTGATCGACAAAAATACGAAGTGCCAATTGACCCGGATCCCCGGTTTCGGGGACGTAAAAAACTATCACCGCCAGCCGGAGCCGTCACATCATCGGCCCCGGCTATAGTTATGTTGACACTTCCCGAACGACGTATACGTTGTTTGAAACAGCCGGGACAGCACTTTTCGGATGGTCATATAGCCAAATATTTGATGTTTTGCAAATTTAATGGATCGTATATCTAGCGTACGTTTCGGTATATCAAACTTTAATCTTGTACGATATATACATGCGCCGTTTATGCAAAAACGTTTCTGTTGATACAATCGTCGGGTTATATTCGGTGGAATTTGTAGAATTCTTCTTAATTGTTTCGAGAGCGGTAATTATATTCTACGGGGTGTCTGAAACTTTTTGATACGGCCGAAGTGTGAAGATAAAGTGGATTGTATGGAACGGAAAAGTCACGTATATAATCCTGCAAAATTCACAATATTTATTAATTAATCAATTAGTAATGTGAGCCAATGAAGAGAACGCGTAGGAAACGCGTGAGAGACGAACAGACGTTTGTGTAGAAAAAATCATGTGATTTTTAGAAAATCAATAAATCAATATCAGCTGATAGCGAAAAGCCGTTGCGTTAATTCACTTCTATTGTTGTTAAAGAGGGTTACACGAAGTAAGCAGTTTTTCTTTACAACTGAAAATCACGTGGATTTGTATCACGCCTACGAAGTCGAACTCATCGCTACTTACGCGCTCATTGATTCATATTAATTAATTAATTATTATCTTGATAACTGTTGCAAATTTTCCAAACTTGTACATGACTTTTCCAAATGATCCAATCTACATTCACGCTTCGACTGTGTCAAAAAAATTTCAGACACTCTGTACATGTAACTACTTCACATGATAGCAGAAACATAAGCAGAAAATTAGCGAACGCTTTGCAGTCGCGCGCTAATTTTTGTCAAGGCGCACGGCCGCTTAATGAGAAAGATACGGCGTTACGTGTTGCGGTAACGAGCACGCGGTCGCAAACACGAGGAGAAAATTCACTTAAAAAAAAAAAAAAAAAAAAAAAAAAAAAAAAAAAAAAAAAAAAAAAAAAAAAAAAATAAAGAGGAATAGCAGGGCGACGAGGCGACAAGGAGGTAATTTAAAAGCGGCGAGACCTTAGTTAAGTTCCGACGACAACGAGAGGCGCGAGATGCGACGAGACGCAGCTCGCGCGGCAAGTCGTCGTGGCGGTGAACCATCCGAGTGAAAGAGAGGAGAGGAGACAAGAGAGAGCAAACAGAGATTGGAGCTACTCGCATACCACCGTCGTCGTCGTCGTCGTATAGCACAGCGGCAACGACCGTGGTTGCTGCTTGTTTAGCTATGTTAGCTTTGGCGTGTTTCGCCCAGGCCGCCTGCAGGCTAGCCCTTCCTTATCCGCTTTCGTTACCGCATGACA
The DNA here is from genome assembly GCA_014825475.1 of Pseudomyrmex flavicornis. Taxonomy (NCBI): domain Eukaryota; kingdom Metazoa; phylum Arthropoda; class Insecta; order Hymenoptera; family Formicidae; genus Pseudomyrmex; species Pseudomyrmex flavicornis. Next base: position 18,180 of record QVNW01000441.1, on the reverse strand, counting down.
GACGTGCTTCCGCCCTTATTGTCGGACAACCGTGCAGCTAATTTCGTCTCCCCACACGGTGTCTATATGCGCGCGCGCGTGCGCTTCCGTCATCCTTCTGTCGAGCACATACAAGAACGTTCGTCGTCGTCGTCGTCGTCGTCGTTTCGTCTCCCCCGCGGAACCCGGGAATCCGTTTACCATAATATACTTGCAGATGGTATAATCACTTTAAGCACCGTCGTCGTCGTTGCTGCACCGAGGGTTAATAAGGTTCACCGCGTCGCATCGCCCGTCGGTTTGCCGGGCTCGACGTAAAAAAAGACCACCACCTCTTTCGCTTTTTATACGCGCATTTTGCGGCGCTCACGGTGGAAATCCGACGCAACAATAAGGCCAGAGGAGGAGACTGTACGTTCGTGTGCGGCGCGCTCGCGGAAAATTGTAATCTGCAACTGCGCCGGCTTGTTCAGTCACTAACTGGCGCGCGCGTTCGGTAATAATCGGCGCATCTATTACGAGTCTGCATTTGCATACAGGTGTAATTATGTTGCAGGTTCTCGTTCTGGCCTGTGCTCTGCTCGCCGCGGCCGAGACACAAAACGAAACATCAAGCGAACAACAGCAGCAACAGAAGCAGCAGCAGCAGCATCAAGCCAGATCGCGAGTTTCAGACGCACAACTAAACATGGCCCTGGGCGACAAACGCTACCTAGGCAGACAGATCAAGTGCGCACTGGGGGAAGCGCCGTGCGATCCCATCGGACGACGTTTGAAAAGTAATATACGCTTTTCTTCACGTCAAGCGAACAGATTTTTATCTAAGATAAAAAAAAAACTTATCCCGCCGCACTCTTCTCCGCGATTATCTCGAAGTGAACTTAAAATAAGAATCTAATCCTCTTTACTTCTGACGAACTCTGTCAAAAGTTCATCAATTTTTTACGAAGAGACTTCGAATGTGAGTCGAGAAAAAAAAGTTACGGAGATATATATGTGTATATATATATATAGGTATATATATCCGGAGAAAGATATGTATGTATATGTACATACTCTACCTGTAACGCTTACACATTCGGAACATTTTTGGATGCGCGTTATAGAAGCGCGCGTGGGATTCGCGCGCGAGCGTGTAATTTCGCTGTAATTCCGGCGAGTTCAATTTCCATTGCGGGGAGCTACGCGCGAACAAGGATCCCGCGCTAATTGTCGCGTTTCCATCGTCGCAGAGTAAATATAGAGGTCGAACATTCTCGCGCGCGACTATAGAAATGGAAACTACATGTACATACCGCCCCGGTTTATCAATCCTCTTGTAAGTGATAAATATTAAGCATACATGTGTTTGACGTTTGTTATTCGGATTACTCTGCGCGTATATATATATATATATACGTATTTATCTTCGCGGGAAAATAGATTTTTATTTGTGTTCACACGCGCGTTTATTTGCAACGCCGCTTTACTCGCAAGAGGTTGAAATTACAACATCCGGAAATTCCGGGAGAGACGCCTAGGACTACACGCGGAAATGTTAAAACGTCAAATATCGTTATGCCTTGCGATGATATTACACGCAAATCCCACGGGAGGGGGGCGAGGAAGACAGAAACGTATATGTATTATAAGCTCGCGCGCGTAAAGGCGAGCTCCGAAAATTTCACGTCGAAATTTCCACGTCGTTATTTTATCCAGGTTTAGTGCCGCTGATTCTGAGAGGTTCCTGCCCGCAATGTAACCCCGAGGAGACACGTCAGATCAAGAAGGTCCTTTCTCATATTCAGCTATCCTTCCCGAAGGAGTGGAACAGGATAGTACAACAATACGCCGGAGTTCCGTAAACGAGATGTGATATAAGCGAGCCGACCGCCACGAGAGAAAGAGAGAGAAAGAGAGAGAGAGAGACGCGTGTAATACAGAATACAATAACGGAATACGCGAATACAATGGATGTTGTCTACAACAGACAATATCGATCATACGATTTATTCGGTATTATTGTTAACGATATGGCACGGAGTATATATGTATATTACGGTCGACAAATAGACGTATGTATATTTAAAAAGTTAAACTTTTATGAGGTATTGTATGTTTGATACATTTTATTAATAAAAAGTGTGTTACGTACTATCGGGGAGATTTTTATTATCTTTGTGTATGAAGAAGAAAATAATGCGAATGTTTTTTCCAAAAAAGTTTAGCGAAGCAAAGTTCTCCATCAATTAATTTTTCATTGTACATCGAAAAGCTTCTTTTACATCTGAAAAATATTAAAAAGAAAAAAAAATAAGGTTTTGTTATTATTGAGATAACACAAATTTTCGTCGCGCTGACATGAGAAACTTCACAGAGATAATACTACAACAGAGATAACTACAAGTAAAATCACAAACCACAAAACATATATCCTCGCGCGAATATGTATCACGACCGAGGACAGAAGGAATAGCGTAAGTAGACAGAAAGTAATAAGCTAGATTCATATCTTGTATTTTTACATTGTTCCGCGTCCTAAACTCCGGACCTTATTTTCTGGCGGCGAAATTTCGCGTGCGCGCGCGCACACACACACACGTGCAATAGTGCACACGTGTGTTATAGCAAAACATTTTGTCTCGCGAATGTGAAATTTAATTTATTTAAAAAGCTAAAACTATTATTTCCGGTTCCACAAGAACTACTTACCACGTAATGCAAAAATGTATTTAACGAAAAACTGTGAGATTTCAAAACGTTTTATTATTTGGCGAAAATATATTTCCACGTGATGCTGTTTTTCAATTATAAAAAATTCTTATCCTATAAAAACATTGTTTTTCTCTGCCCTGACGTAACACGCGCGCATCTCTCACGTCATCATCGTTATTACTCAGGTTTCTCTTCAATCTAGTTCTTCAATGCGTTTCACATTTCGCTTACTTCAATTGCATCATTCGCGACGCGCCGCAACGTCAATGCGTCCTTTACATCAAAGCGTGCGATTTGTATGTGTAAACGTGCCGTTTGGGCCATAACATCGGTATTAAATCCGCATGATCCGGTGATGATCCACGCCGAGAACTGATCGCATTAACACGTAGTTATTAGAGCTTGTAAGTAGTATCGCAACGCGAGCGTTGGCTTTAGCGGCTAGAAACGCTCTCCGCGGCGTCGGATGTTGTGACCAGGGTTTATCGAGTATTAATGACGATCAACAAGTTGCTAATTTATTTGCCACATAATTAACACTATATCCTCCCGCTATTCAACCGCCGTGATTACGCTCTGATTCGGATTTCACTGTCCTTGCTGTGAATATTAATTCTACTGCGCCTCGCGATGTCAAAGCCTCTCGTATGCATGCTAATTTAAGTTTGCCCTGTATATCTGCGTTGACTATGAGAACAGGATACTAATTAAACTTTGCAAGCGCTGATAAAAGTGCGGTCGTACTTACAGTTAACGCGCGGCATTGCTACCGTCTCTTTTAAAACGCGAAAGTCTCGCAAAATATTGTTGATTTATTTATAGAGTAGCTTTGGATTCTGGAGCAGACAGGACGGTATCAGACGCGATTGTATTGTCGCGATAAAAATATTCAACCGATGTACATGCCAATGTCGCGACGACTTCTCGACGAAACACAAAGCGTATTCGGCCTTTTATAATTGAGGCACGTCCTCCAGTTGCAGAAATCACGACGGGAGAGAAACGCGAACGTGATGTTACAAAACTCTGCGACGTTGTCCTAAAACGCGACGGCAACAATGGCAGACAAATCTATTGCGTCACTTCGCAAAAGTCGCGAATCTTTCAACGACACTCGCGCGCGACACTCCTCTCGTCTGACTATTTATCGATCACGTGTACCCAGCCGTTCAAACTGGTTTTCGATGATGCTTCCACGAGAGCGGCGGAGATCTCGACAATTCGGGAAATCGGATTTGCCACTCCGTCTATCCTCGTAAAATTCAAAATTGAAGTCTGCGTAGAAATAAGCGAGAGGAGAGAGAGACCGACAATTTTCGCATAGATGCGCTCGTCGTGTGTGTTATCGCGAGGTTTTAAAAAATACTTTAAATGATCGATACCTATATTGTGTGTTATCTTTCGTTTTCTCTATCGCGAATTTTACCGTGTGTTTTAAATAACATCGCAGGATCAGAAAGAAGTCTAGTGAAATGAAATAATCTTCTTTCACACGGTTGTTTATATACAGTTTCGGATTTTACACTCGTGTTTTATCACGTTTAAGCTAAATTTCAACTCAATGCAGTCGTGGATGCGTTTGAAGAAAAAATCTACAAAAATTCGTGTAGAAAAAAAAAAAAAAAAAAAAAAAAAAAAAAAAAAAAAAAAAAAAAATGAACGAAATCGATTCCAACTCGATCGTGCAAAATATAGCCGCAAAGCTTGGCGCTCGGGTATATATTTCAAGCAACATTCCGTATAAAGAGTGTCACGACAGAATATTCGGCTCACGTAACGCTTGCATTTTGCATCAGCGCGATGCAATGCAATTTAAATAGTTCGTCTCGCGAGAGATGCGGTATGAAGTGGACGCGGCGATTAAATCGACCGTGTGTTTTTCCATCGCGCGACCGCCGGCGTACATAATCTCTTTCGACCACCTCTCTCTTGGATCAAACTTTCAGACAGATATTTAATCGCCGGAAATAATTAATCTTAACGTCGACTGCGATTTCCTACGCGCGATGCGAAACGTCGTCTCTCCGAACGGGGAGAAATCGAAGCTCTTCCTCTCCGTCTCTCGGCAAACATTTGTTCTTCTTGATTGATACGCGATAATACACTTTCATTCGGCTGGGACAAATATTGAACCCTGTCAAAGAAACGGAGGAAGAGACGTGTTTGCGCGCACTCCGGATATATATATATATAATATATATATATCGCGAATGACATCGCACATACGTGTGTCTTTATATATATATATATATATATATGTATATGTATTTGCGCGCGTTCGTCTACCATTTCATTGCTCATCCGCGATCGAACTCCATTTACATACATCCGAGCGGAAGAGAGCTTAACATTCCCACCTCTCCGCCCTGGGATAAAAATCGCGCCGTCGGACGCAGCCAACCAAAGCACATTTGGTGGTACTTTAATTACGACTCTGAAACAATACTCACGTTCGTAATTAAAATTAAGCCACGCTGGTGTGTAGCCGTGTATTGAAAAATCGGTGAATATACACCAGACAATATATGAATATATTCGCGACAGGAGAAAGAGAGAGAGAGAGAGAGAGAGAGAAGTGGAGGAAGTAATCAAATTTCATTAAATTAAAAACATAATTAATTAACACATCTTCTCAGAAAAAAAATGTTCCGATCTTATTTCCCTCAACGCGCAATTAAATTTATCACTGTAATTAACATAATTATATCGGTCAGATATGCTGTGCGATATATATTTCACGAAAGCGCGAGAATTGCCGCGCGCGCTTCGCCTCATTTCCTTCTATAACGCGACGCGGGGGGTTAAAGGGCAATACGTAGCCCGGACGATATGCAATGCCGCACAAGCGATTTTCCGAAACGACGCGGTATCACACAGCTTCGGGTAAGCGGCGTTATATAGCCGTAAGATTATTCCGTTGCCGGGCAGATTCCCGCGGTCGTTTCGATCGCGCGATCTCCGCCTTATAATTCGTTATACGAGCGTGGTAAAACGGCCATACCCCGTTCCCGTCTACTCCCCGCGGGATCCCCGCACCGACCAACGACGTCGACGTCGCCGCCGCAGCCGCCGCAAATCCACGACGTCGTTAAAACGACCAGTCTTCAACGTCGCCTGGAAAGTTCTCCCGGCGCGCGGCTCATCCTGGGGGATCATCATTTCCTCCCTTTATCGACCGTCGTACAAAAGGCAACTCGTTTTGCCCGATGGAAAACAGATAAAAAGATCCCTCTCACTCTCCGCCTTCAAGTCGCGTATGTATATATAGATATAAAAGATACACATACCGCCGGTATACGTACGAAGTGCTGAGAGGGCGGCGGACCCTCGGATAGAGGACTCGAGTCGGGAGGAGGGAAAAAACTTCCGACTAAAAGTTTTCAACGAGAAAGAGACTTCGTTGAACGGTACGTTCGAGCGAGAGTGATTTCTTTGGTTCGCCGCTCGAACTTCGCATTTTTGCAGCAGCAGCAACACTATCACAACCACCACCGCTGCCATACATCCAGCGCGGTTGAGAGAGATTCTCGCGCGCGCGCGTATATTCTCGCGATGTTCAAGCGATTAATATTTTAATATGGCGTCTCTTCTCGTGAGAAGCAGAAATAGCTACCCGCTTAAGGGAATTATCCGTGAAACGTTCACCTGTTACTCCATTTCGTTTATTTCGCTTACTTTGCTTTAACTCGCGCTTCTCCCCGCGGTATTAAATATCTTCCCCCGACGTTCAAATAAAACCTCTAATTTCTTCTCAAGCAACGTCCAGATAAAACGTTCGTTATTAACGTCGTTAACTCCTCCGATCTATCTTTGTAATTATCGATTTTTCGCACTTTAAAATAATCACCTTCAGAAAAAAAAGAGTAATCATTTTGTCTCGCTGTTGGACAAAGCAACAACTGATCCCAATTCCTTTTGATTGAAAAAGTGGCGCTTCTGCATAAAGAGGCGCGAGATTGACTGACCGGTGCCGCGATGAGCGTGACAACGTTTAGCGAGCGGCGCCGTTTGCGTTCGCTTTAATTACGTTTGAGCGCACGAGAGGAGGCCGGAACGGGAACGCGAAAACGCGGAAACGGGATTACAGTACGCGACGCTAACGGCGCTTAAACACACGAGTGGCATGCCCGCGCCGTCGCTCACCCCCCAGCATCCAATATGCCGCCGACAATTCTTGGCGTTGCACAATGCGCCTCTCTCTTTCTCTCTCTCTGTATGTCTGTCGACACACGCATTCCTCTCTCGCATGCATCACGCGTGACTGCACACACAGACGCCGCGGCCTTTGCATAAACGTTACACGACATATGGACGACAACCACGGAGAGAGTTTCAACGAAGAAAGAGAAAGGAGTTGCGCTCGGCTCGAAAAGGCTTAATGAAAGTTGCCTGTTGCTCGTACAAATCGTCGCGTCAACGGAGGAAAATCTCCAGTCTCCCTCTCGGCTTGCCATTTCTCATCCCTTCTCGCTGAGGAACGCGTTCTTTCATGTGGTGACTGCCGCTAATGGTGCGCCGCGGGTTTATACATCCCTCCTGGTCTCTTATTAGCGTCGAGGGGTGTACGCCGCGGCAAAATGTGTGATTAATGGCGGTTGGTTTTTCTTTGTTTTCTTTTTTTTTCTTTTTTTTTAACAAAAATGAGATACAAAAATTCGAACACGTTGCAGTGTTCAAAAGAAACGCGTATTGCATGGAATCTGAAAAAAAAAAATTATTTGGTCGGGATATATAAATAGCAAAAGAGCCAATTGTATGATTAATGTTTCCACATTGCGCTCTTTATCACACCTCGTAATTATGCAATGCTTTTGTTTGTGAAATCGAGTGAGCGGTCATCAAGTGTTCTCGTTTCCAAACTGCATCAAAAGCAGCGAACCCGCGAGAACGGACGAATTTTTATTAACTCGACAAGCTCAAAATGCACATGCGCGGTTGTACGATAAATTAAACATATATTAATTGAAAGTGCGTGGAAAAATCGCGACGAAAAAAATTTACGTATTGCCTGCGTGTGAAATATGAGATTTTCGACCGATCATCTCGCAGCGATAGCTTTCAACGTCAAATTTATTCCCTTTTTTTTCTTTTTTTTTTTTGAATTCAACGGATGTTTGTCCGACTGGTTTTTACGTGTATATTCGTCTTATTTAAACTAATGATGGCTAATTTTCTCGCACTGAGTATAATAACGTAGTGCACACGCTTTCACGTTTTGCGACAATTTCACGCGCATTTTGCATCAAACATGTCATTTTTATAAATAAGAATAAATGCGATATGGCTGTTTCTGTACATATCATCGATTCTCTTTTATAAATTTTAACGCTCGCAAATATCATTCGTTCTCCATGTTTTTTATGACTCGATATACAGTATATATATATGTAACACTGTTTGTAATTGAAAATCGCGCTATCCTTCTCTAAGAGATTTTTCTTGTAAGAAGATCGGAGATAAAGCTAAAAACATATTGAAGAGACTATCGTACGTTCAATCTGCTTCTACGGAACAGCTTGAGACGCGCGCGCGGAGCAATGCTTCGCAAATTCTTTGCCCGACATCGCTTGATGTTAAGCAATAGCGCGAGTGGACAACTTCGCTAAGTAGTATGCAGTTCTCTACGTGACTATCGTTTAAGCCAGTTTCTCAGAACGGAGATATCCGTACTTCTAGTTTCCGACAGCACTAGTCGGGATTTAATGGACTTCCGGAAGTGGATCGTACTTCTAATAAATAATGCAATAAACAATATGATGGCTTTTTGCGAAAACGCAGCAAATCGCGTTGATAATAAATAAATAAAAAACGCAGTCCCGCACGACTCGTGTACTCTTTCATTTATAATCCGCGCACAATGCGCCGCAAAACTGCTAATTAACACCGATGTGAATAGATAATTATCTTCGTAATACTCTCGTAAATCGTAACGAACATTTATCTCGCTCCTAAAAGGATTCTCGCGTACTTCACTCAATTCGCTCTACAAGAGGATTTAGTCTAAATTTTTAGATTAATTATTATATTTAATTTTCAGAGCAATAATAACCGTCACATTTTAACCAGCTCTTGCGAGAAACAATCGCGATCAGATATAATCAGATATTGAAAAATTATGTAATTTCAAGTAAAATCCGGAATCTGCAAATTCCTGTGATAAATAAATGATCTCTCTAAACGAATTTTCTCTCGTTTGATCAATATGTAATTCGCGAGTGTTGAAATATTTATACAGTCCGGGGGTGTTTGCGCAAAATCTCAATTTCGAGTGTAAATATACGAATCGTGCGCAATGAATGCAAATCTAATTTCTTTACCTTTAATATAATTTGTGAAAAAACCTCATAATAAAAGAAAATTAAATTTCTATAACTTTTTAAAACAATTCCGCTAAACAAATACAAAGAGTTTTATCTGAAAATGACCTAACGAGATTCAATAGCACGTGCACGTAGAGAGAGAGAGAGAGAGAGAGAGAGAGAGAATAAGTGAGTGTGTGTACGTGAGTGATTAAAATATTTTACTACAAGTTAATTAGACAGTAATTAATTCAATATAATACACTAGTATTAAACTGTCACACAGAAAGGTTAGTAAGATAGATATTCATAATTAATTACGCTATTACACAGAGCGTTTAAACACTACCTATTGTGAGAGTGACAAGATAATTATTATGATGACTTTTGTGCTAATCTTCTGAAATCGTACAATATCGAAAAACGTCCGAGAGACGTGTATGAAATGTGATATAAATATTGTTTATTAATACATACGTGGCAATCAAATCAAGAGAGCGGCAAGAACAATAGTAAAAGTTTAAAAAAATACAGAAAAAAATATTATTTTCTGTTCCTCCTTTTATCATCAACACACCTGAACAATTAAACAAATGTGAAAATATATTGAAAGGCAGACACGAAGTTGCATCAATAATACAAGTATTTTAATAATGAAAAGTGCAACTTCACGTGTAAAGATATTAACGCCTCTGCATATGGTAATTTATGTGTATATCAATAAAGTTATTTTTTTTATATAAAAAAAAAACACAAACTATTGTTGTTTAAATTATGTAGGTCGATTCGCACAACAAAACAACATTGCAACAACACTTCAATCGTCTGCTACACACTACTGTCTGTATTTCTTTGTGCAAACAATATTTGCACATTATGAATTACATTTCGCGTAACTCTGCATGCAAAACGAAACGGTATTGCATCGGCGGTTGTTTCTGCATAATAACAAAAGATTTCGCAGTAAGAGGACAAAGCGACGTAGAAACGCTTCGCGTACTTCAAAAGAGGGAAGAAAAAAACGAGGACGCGCGGCACACACACACACATGCACCGCCAGAAACGACACGGTCCCAATTTTGTGTCCCGCGACGCACACGTCGGTCGATCACTGCTCGTGAAATCCACGAACATGAGAATATGATGTAGTGTGAAGTGAACTTATATTTTGATGGGATTTGAAAATTGTGACAAAAGAGAAAAACTCAGTGACACGTGAAAAATAGAGGCTGTAATATTAAAAGGAAGAAACACACATTCAGCCCGCTTTATTTCGTGACATTTTATCGCTCGTCGCTATTGTTTTTTCTCTCAGTTTATATTTCTGTTTAACATCGAGTATTTTCACTGATGAGAAGCGGTCACGGGAATAACGATGTTTGAACATTAGATACTTTTATTCTCGATGTTTACATTAGCGCGCGTTTTCTTCTTTTGATACTATCGGAAATTCACTTCCAAAATATGCTGAATTTAATAACGTTTTATGTACACGTAGCAGAAGGGGGAGCTCTTTTGTGAATTCCAGCTTTTCGCAAAAAAAAAAAAACAAAAAACAAAAAAACACCCTTTATAAAAACGCCGAATTTTTTTACGTACAAAAAGCCTAAGCTTTTTATAGAAAAAGGCTGAATTCTCACGCAAAAAGCAAGCTCGCATTTATATATTTCATCCTGTTATATTTTTGTGCCTATCTACAGCGCGATTTCTCGCGCACAGCCGTGCAACTGGCGAGCTACACCGACTAGACCTCTCGCGACGACATTCGACGGGTTTTGATGGACTCGACTCGGGAGAGAGAAAATAATATAAGATATGGTCGTCGCGCGCGACTCTCGATAATGCGGTAAACACAAAAGGAACGGAGGACCTTGCGCAACCCCAGCGTGCACGCGACGCGACGCTTATATGTGCATCTAACACATTCTTCGGCGGTGAACGCGGCTATGCGCGGTCTCACCCTCCCCGCAGACACGTACCGCCGACACACAGGCGAGGCACGCGGGGCGAAGGAAACAGAGGGTGGCAGCGGTGGCTGAGGGTGGTGCAACACAAACACGAGCGCAAACTTCGAGCTTCTGTATGCGTGTCGGGAACCCGCCGCCGGACCCGAGAGGGAGCGAGAAAGGGGGTTGGTCGCGGACGGATAGACGCTAACTGAGAGCGAGATGGAGAGAGACGGGGTTGAGCGAGAGGAGAACAGAAAAGAGAGAAACCGAGAGAGGATAAGACAGAGAAGGATATTGAGAGGAAGAGAGAGAGAGAGAGAGAGGAAGAGGGAGTAAGTGAGTGAGTGAGAGAAGTGGTGTATGTATATATGGCAGATACATAGCACGACTTGCGGAGGGCACAAGTTAGTGTCTATATACGCGGGAGATCGATAGAGGACAGAATCCCGGGACATCCCCAGCGATCCTGTTCTCTTATTCTTGCAAGAAGCATCCTCGAGGTAGTCCACGACGGGGTCGCCGCCGTCGCCGCATGTCCTCGCTTTGCATTAATGTCGTAGACCAGAGAAAGGAGGCTGGGGGTCGGTGGTAGTAGGGTCGAAGGGAAAAGCCGGAGGCCGCGGGGATGGAAAGATATCGGGCTGAAGAAAGACGTATCCGCGCGAGAAGGGGCCGACTCTCACCATCGTCGTCCCGCATGCATTACCAACCCTCTGAGTTATGCGACGCGACCTCCAAATCTCTACACCCTCAAACCGCACGTGTGAGGTCGCGCCAACTAACGTAGCGGCGAGGCTCCCGGCTTTCGCCAATTACCGCACATCATGCACGCGAAACTTGGACCTGCTGCGGAAAGGATTGATATAACCCTGAGCACTCGGTTGAATCTACAAATTACTTAGGGAATTCCCCGGGAATCTTGAGATTAACTCACCGAACTTGACATCGCATCAGCGAAGGTGCGATATTAAACCAACCAGACTCGGTGTTTGCCCGGGATCAGAAACGCGTACTTTGACAGCGCCATAGATGCTGCGCCGGAAATAATTGTACGTTTATACATTCGCCAGAATGCTGCGTATAATTATCCAAATATTTAAATTCTCGTTAAAATCGTTGTTTGTTGCGCGATCAGGTACCGCCGGACACGAAAATAACAAAGTAAATTGCAGCGAAATAACAATATCGCGGAAAAAGATTTAAAAAATAAACTATATTATCACAAAAATTCATAAAAAAATACCCAAATAAATCTACAAAAAATCTCGCAGTGATGTCTTTAATTAAAAAAAAAAAAAAAAATCTGATCTTTTTCCTCGCGCGAATATATTAATCTTCTTTAAACATTCTTCCGCCTCTTAATCAGTCGGAAGCAGAACCCCATTTCGGAAGCTGCATTATATTATTAATTACTCCGCCGTTTAGCCGTAAATAGCGCTTGATCAAATTGTCTTCCTCAGAGAGGCGAGTTATATCGCCCCGAATATGCCAAATGCACACTGTAACGAAGTTGCTGCAACTTTATCAAAGTTCCGCTTAATTCTAAGCAGCGACGCGAGCAACAAAAAGCCGCGTGGGAAACTCGGCGCGTAAGTCGGCGGCGAGTTTGCCTCAAATCGTCGATTAAAATAGTCTTGAGGAGGCGTCGCACAAACGCATCGCGCATCTCTCGCTCGCTTCTCTCGGATAAAATGGGGGAGAACACTACAAGAGATAACACGCATAAATTCTCCCAAGAAAAGAAATCTGGCAATTTTGCTGAATTATACGCGCGTATCGCGTTACATCACCGAGCAACGCCGAACAACACCGCGATCAAAGAGAGAGACAGCGATAAGCGTCTCAAGACGCGTCTCTCAAAACGCAACCGCCAAGACAAAGTTGTCGCATTTACCTGAAGTTACATTATCGCGTTTTTAAAACAGCTTAGCGATCACATACGTCATCGCTTTCTGTCGTTTTCCCCAACGTCTCTTCCGATCCTAACTCTCTCTCTCTCTCTCTCTCTCTTCACGCTGACTGCTAACGAAGATGTAATTATCAGAAAGAGAGATCGACACACGCCGGCACGTATTAGCCTTGGCGCGTCACGCTTAGCGGCATTCGTCTCTCGTCTTCGGGGAGTTCTCGAGTAACGAGGTTACACGGAGATCGAGCTGCACGGCTCGATGTGTGCGACGGATAGCAAAGGGGCTGAGCCGAGTGTAGGGAGAGGGTGACGACGCTTGCCTCCTCTCTGTCGAAAGGATCATATTATTCGCGCGCGCGTCGTCAAGAAGGATGGGATCCCCCACTGTCTGTTCCTCGCTATCGACGTGCAATTTCTCCGTCGTCGGTATTCACGGCTAATAATTGTCGCGGCAATCCTATTCTACTCGCGCGCTCCACCTTGTTTCTTATATATATATATGTACGACGATCGAAGGAACGCGCCATCACCACCGAACTCGCGTTCATCACCACGCGAATCGGCTCCGGATAAATAATTATCCTTTCTGATGTAATCCGCGGATTGTGACAATAATAATTATATCCATGTACCTTCATGTCTCTTTATATTTTTTTCAAGTAGATTTTGCACTGTTTTTTATTTTCTTATGGAATCATGATCTTTCAGTGTCTCGAAAGTGACTCGTGTGTAACTAAACTATGAATGTTTGCGAGTTGTAATAATAAAGTTGTAATTGCGGAATTTTTTTTTTTACACACATGTCATCACAATGTAACAACGTTTCGAGCTTGCTTTTACGAGAACGCTTGTAATGATCGATCGAATCGTAGGCGAGAAACGTATTGCGAGGAACATCGAGAAGTCAGTTTCCAAAGGAAAACACGCTGAGGCGTCAAAAATCGTCGAGAAAAGAGCGCGGAGAACGCGCGAACTGCGAGTTCGCGCGATAAAGAGATTACGACCCATGAAAAAAAATCGGAGATAAAACTTTTGCGATATCTCTGTGTTTTCAGCAGCGATCCGAAATCGCCGTGGGATCGACGAAGTATGATGAAGTGGCGCTTTCGCGATGCGCCGCTCTATCAAAATCGTAATTTTGTCCAATATAGAGCGACCGGCCGCCATTAATCTAAAAGTGCTTCGTTTCGCGTCGTTGCATCTTTTTCAATTCATCAAACTTTGGTTGACATGTGGTAACATCTACATCGCTAACCTTATGACGGGTGTGAAAAAATCTGACACTTGCATCGTGTTTTATACACCCCCCCCCAAAAAAATCCATATTTCGCCCATCAGAAAAAAAAAACTATTTGTTCGATCATTTCTCTTGTTGAGTAAGATGTCAATTGTTACATACATTTATCATATATCTACGTTGTTTTCGGCTTTGTGCAACTTGTTTCGGTTTCATGTTTCTCTCATCTTTAATCGTCTTTAATCTGCATCCCTTCAAGTATTTGATTACGCGTTAAAGCGATACACGACTCGCTACACGCTCGCGGTATCTCGTGTAACACAGTCGCGAGAGCTAAATCGTCAGATTGCTATGCACGGCGCGATGTTATTTTACGCTATTCCTCACACCGGTGCCTCTCGCAAAAATCGATTCTACGTATCGGCGAGAGCGCGACAGCTACGTGCGAACACTCACGGAAGACACACACGCGAGGGAAGAAGAACGAGGGAGTAACGGAGGTATCCTATCGGTAACGTCATTGCTCCACGAAATTCCAAGGAATTCGACGCGTTCGACTTCATGCATTTTTATGCCTTCCAATCGATGTAATTGTGTCTCCGACGATTCTCTGTATCGCGTCGCCCGGTGTTCGAGTTCGGGACCGTTTTCGTGCGCGGGCGTTGAGGCGTAACGACGATTCGTACGACGAGACGAAATGGAAATTCACGGTTTTCAAATCCCTCGTGCGCGTCGACACGGTGTCGGAGTGATTTTCCTTTGGATCGTCCTTTGGCCCCTTTACCCATAAACCGCAATCCCTTAACGTCCGCCGCGGGGATGGAACGTTTCTCTACATGTCCCACTTCAAAATTTAAATCCCCGTGTGTTTTCAATTACATTATTTATTTACACACGACTCCAAAAAAAAAAATGTTTTCCTCCACCATATAAAAATGCAAGTGGAAATAAAAATATAAAAATGTTTGCAATACTGCACAAACTTTCTCACTTCTATCACTATTATACAGTTCTGCAATATAAATTTATCAATCTAGCTTTTGTGTTTTTTTATATTTCTATTTTTGCGTAGTTTCCACTGTATTTTCATTTATTCTGAAAAATCTCACTCCTGTTTATTTCTAAAAATCCCCGTAGACTCGCTACACCAAATTTAGTGAACAATCGCGGATCTATACCAATAATTGTCTGCCAGCTGCTTTGAAGAGTTGAAAGAGAAAGAGAGAGAGAAAGAGAGAAACTTTTCGTGGATCTCGTAAGCGATCGATATGAGATGCTCGCGCATGCATCTCGCTCGAAGCGGTCGCCAAAGAAAAGAGCGCGCCTTCCTCTCTCGGGGGTGGCTTACGTGGTCGGAATGTTAACGTTTTCTCTCTCTTCGTAGACGAAAGAGAAGAACCCTGAATAATTTCGTAAATAGCTGCGATTCACGCGTTACCTCGCCTTCCTCTCTCACGCCGGTGAGTCTTAGTCTCTCTCCTTAATTCCCTGATCCGGTATAACGGCGTGCCAAGTCTCACCAAAGACGGCACTTGTTTTAACTTTGTTTTAACTTTAAATAGACTTTCATGGCCGGCGTAGAGAGATATTAGCTGCAACGCTGTAATTTTATTTTCACCGCGCACGGCTGCCTTTTGCATTTCCGTGCGACGCGCTCTCGCCCGCATTTTGCATCGCTATAACGATTTATAATAGACTTATATTTAGGTCAATCGGGCTAATTGTGGCGATAAATGCAATGTAATTGTACGATGGAAAATTAACCCTATCGCCGATGCGGTGTTTCTCTCTTCCTCCTCTCTCTCTCTCTCTCTCTCGATGGTGTTTTATTCATTGCTGTTATTGTCGAACGTTATTCATAAGTACTTATCTAGTTGCAAATTGAAATGTCAGCTCTCAATTAAATAGCATTATACATTTCAATGTTTGCCCCGTGTTTGCGTGAGCGGAACAGACTAGTGAATAATAAATCAGCGGAGAGAAGAGCGCCATCATCTTGTAATAAATGCCGTGAAGATAGCGAGAGAGAAACGACGAATAAATTATCTTGTTTTAATAACTTTCTGATTGTCGCATTAATTTTAATTTCCGCGAAAAATAACCGTCTACCGCGTTCCGGCGGCGGAACAATTATACCGATTGGCGCGACATAACAGTTGCATTACGTATAATAGAGAAGAGATTTCATTTTGGCAATCGACCGAAATATCGTGTTCTTGATTGTTTTGTGCTTTATGATGTTATTATCGCGCTTTCATGTACAAAGAACAAATTTCATCATCCACTTTCGCGACAAAATATCGTAACGCGTGAGTGTTTTTGCAAGTAATATTACGCATCCAATACACACAATCAAACTTTATCTAAGCTATAATACGAGGGGCTATATTTACTTCTCCCGCCCAGGCGCAGATGTTTGCGAATAATAATACACGTATATGAACGTATGTATTTTGCGAGTTTCCCTACTGCACGCCTTTCGATATTGCATCTGCCATTTGTTGCGTCTACAAAACTTGATTCGATTCGATATCTAAAAGAATATTGTTTAAATAAATAAACTTGCGATTGCAACGTGACGGAATAACGATATTTAATTTAATATGTCAGAAAAATATATTAAAAAAAATGTCGCTACCCCACCATCGGCGGACCACTTATGTCATTTTTGTTTTTGGATTTCTCTTTGAAGCTTAGTTTAATTGATTGAAGATTAATTTAATTTGTCATAAGTCGACAAATTAAATATATCTGACATATTAAATAAATCTGTCGTTCTAAATTTTTTATTAGTTTTTACTTCAATTCATCTGAGAATATTCTACGTATATAGTTGCGAAACGTATTGGAATTCACGAAAATAGCCGACACAACAGTTCTTATAGCTTTCAGCTCAAGCCAGAGCCTTTTAATCAACAAAGCCGTCCGATATTCGGCGTTTTTTACTTGACAAAACCAAGCAAAAAGGCTCGTCTCTGCACTATATTGTATCGAGAAAGATATATCCCTCGCAATATCAGACTACAAGTATCACTAGACGTCGTTTCAGCGATTGAGGGAAGAGAAGCTCGCGTGCGGAGAAGTAACTGCCCCATTGAATAGCGCGCGGTAACGTCGCTTTGACAGAACGACCAGTGAGAACTTTCTACAGATATTCGGAGATATCACGAATTGCATCCGGACCGGGACTGTTCGCCTTCTCGTCCTCAGCGTCGTTGCCGACGTCGTCCACCAGTATTCGCGCGGACGCCATCTCGAATATCTCCGTACGTATTCGTGCGAAGTCTAGTCCGAGCCGTGACGCTTTTCGAACTTATACTTGCAAAGTGATAGCACCGAGAACGAGTCCGAGAGCTGGACACAAGGTGGGCATGAGAACGACGATGGCGACGCCGAACACAGTCGTTTGTGCTATGCTCGCAGCTTCTCGTATATAGCCTTGAAGAGCTTCGAAACGCAACACAGTGTGTTAATACCTCTCTCTGCGCTTTCACCCGCACCCGGTTTCGCCGTGCAACTGAATTTCATAGATTGTGTGCCAGCGAGCCGACGATTGCCGGGGCGACACACAATAAAGCTGCGCGCGGCAATTACGGCGTCGGAACTTTCACGGTAAAGCGAACGCCGCTTATTGAGAGGCTAACGTAGTTAGCTTCATTCGCGGGCGGCCGTAAGGTATGATAACGACGTTATTACTCTCCTGTGGCAAAAGAGAGAGAGAGAGAGAGCTAGTTTTTCTTCGTGTCGCGCGTGACACGTCGCCGGTGCAGATTTCTTAATTAATTAACGTAATTAAAGTATTCAATTATTACGGGAGACAATTATCGCGCGATATTCCCTCCTTATAAAACGGCACAAGAAGTGAGAGGCGAGCGTGACGAGCTAAAACCTCTCGGAGGACCCATAACTTCGCCGAACACGCCCGTATCCAAAGCCCTTTCCGGAGATTCTACCGCGCGGATAGAGCCCTTTTATCTACGAGAATTATGAGCGCCGATAATTTTACAACCTCGCTGCTAAAACAGCGCGCAAATACACCGCGGCATTTCACAGCGGCATTTTGATAATCGGCCTGGAAGGCCTCGATTTTTGCATTTTAATGCGTTTTTCACG